>VZTN01028653.1:103898-111398 GCA_013400515.1 Erpornis zantholeuca
AGTCACATGGACACAAAATTGGCTATGCCTGTTGGTGTTTTTAAAGGCATAATTTGAAGGCAGCCAATCTGATTTATTTTTCATAAATAGTAATGTAAAGGGATGAAACTCTACTGGATGAAAATATTGGGCTGAATTATGTTTGACAAACTCCCATTGAGGTTAATGATCATTACAGGCGTTTAAGGGAAGCCAAATCATGTGCAAGGCCAAAGCAATTAGGTTTTGTTTGGTTTGCTTTTTACAATCAAGTTATAAAGCCCACATAGTACATGGAGGCTAGCAAGTGGACATCTTAACACAGGTATAGCAGCGTAAGCATGCCACAAACATACAATCTCATAAAATAAAATTAATATCAAATATAAAGCATTTGAACCAAATCAAGCCTTAAATGTAATAAATTATTTCCTTCAAAGGAAACTTACCTAGGCTCAATAAGGTCTTTGCTAGCAGCATTTTTTTTAATAAACAAATTAAAAATGCCAAAATATCTACAATTTTATGAGAAGGAGGAGTTGAATAGTTAAGGAGAAATTTCCCACTATTAGGGGGTATGAAAAATATACCAGCAATTAATATGCAATACATATATATGTATACCCATACTTACAGATATAAACACGCACATACAACCTGGACAGTTCATGTTAACCAAGGGAAAGGCTAAATAATACAAAGTGATTACTAAATACAAGTACACTTTAAAAACACAGAGACAGCGAATTTTTTATCTGTTGCAAAAATGTATTTGATTACTCGAGTAAAATTACAGTATCTCTGCTGTTAGTAAGTATTAAATGTTAAAGAAACTGGACCTCTTTTCCTTTCAACTTTCTGAGAAAGTGCATGTAACAGTCCAAGGTTGCCCCTGTCCCCCCCAATGCCTAATACAAAATAAACAAACACTATACTTGTTCCCTTGGTCAAGGAGTAGGGCTTGGTCTTGTAAGGAACGTATGTACATTTTAATGCAAGTGATGTCTTATTGTATATACAGGAGCATCTACAGTTGTCCACGGAAGTTGTTCAAGATGCCATACTTAGCAGCATTGTGAAAGTCCAGCACATTTTCTATAATGAATATACCTACAAGGCAAAATGTTACGTCTCAGTTTCAACTACCAAAACAACACTTCAGTATCTTCTCTAATAATCCGCGTGCTTATTACTGTACAGAAATGTATTAACATTTAAGACGACTCAAGTAAAAAGCACAATACAAATAACAGTTCAAAACGGAAAATGTTAAACCTACAAAAATTAAAGCAGTTTTAATTTTATAATAAAAATCAAAAACTGAGCTGTGTAAAGGACCCACACTGTTCAGTCTATATTCTCTGTCCTTTTCTTAATTCTGTTTGGAAAAATTAAACAATGTGTTTGCTGATAAAGTTTCCAGCAGGATCAAAGTGTACATTTATATACAGATTTTTATTAGAGATCTAATGCATCACTGAGGCATCGCATCAATACCAGAGTTCATGTTAAACTGGATATAGAAAATAAGTTAATGCCAGAATAAGATCACCTAGCAGAACAGACTTGCAACTGCCATAAATGTTACAGCAAGTTTACAGCACTCTAGTCGATTAGTATTTAGTTCAAAATACGGGAGACCAAAGTTAATGCTTGCATTTGTTTGCAAAGCAAGGTTATATCACTAATAAATAAGCTCTCTTAGAACTCTAGAAGTAGAACATGGTACAAAACAAAGTCTTTGTAATGTTGTAGCCTGCAGCTTGAAAAAGCAACCCTAGGTTGCACTATTTGCAGGAATGTTATTTATGGAGTTTTTTTTCCTAATTTGTTACAATTTCTTTGTTGTCTTCCACGAAACGCGTAAAACGGAAGTTAGTCCCATTTTCATTGCTTGCCATTTTCTCCAGACCAGCTAGAGGTGCATTGGGTTCTGAATTCTGGAGCTTCTCCAGGCTTCCTGTCAAGCCACTGATGGGAGAGCTGCCACCGTTGCCCAGGCCCCCCGGTGCCGGAGGGATGCCCCCGTTCTGGATGACGGAGATCTCGTTGGTCTTCATGGCCAAGCCATTGGAGAGTGCAGCTGCATACTGGTTCCAGAAGCTGGACGGGTCTCCATTCCCTGACCGGGCAGCCAAATCCTTCTGAAACATCTCTGGGAACTTTACAGGATTGCCTCCTAGAAATGTCATGGGGCCATCTACAGAAAGTCGTCTGCCTCGTCTTGCAGGAGTACTGTTCCACATGTGAGTGCCCATGTGGACCTGGAAAGAAAGAAAGGAAGAAACACACAAACAAAAAATAGAGGTTGACAGGGATTTCAAACTTATTTTGATCACAGAGAAGGCAGGAGTCCATGAAAGTGTCCATTCTTGTTACATAACGGATAGCATTAAAGATAGAGGATAGAGGGCTCCATTTCCCATCTGGAATAATAAACTACTTCTAGGTTAGCCCATCACTGTTACCCAGAATAACCTGTTCTCCTGCTGAACAATGCATTGCTTCTTACTCTTTTTTTTTATTACATGTATTTAGTTTATAATGACTTTGCATTATTCTGTCAATTGCAGATAGCTGCTTTCAGGGCTAGAATTGCTATGTCCACTCTCATTGCAATGGTAAGTATTGTATTTGACACCCTTTACCCTATAAACATCCCTTTCAGACAGGCAGAAAGTATCCTTTACTGATGCTCATCGGAGAGCCTCAAGTATAGACAGAATGGCCTGAAAGTAATTATTCATCTCACATTACTGGCAGCAACCTCTAGAGAAATACTCTGTCAACAGAAAAATGTACACAGTAAAGTGCTCAACTGGTGTTCTAAAACTTAAGTATATTTGCTTTTTCAAACACATATCAGGAAATGTTAGTTATATAATCAATTAAAGTAATACCCATTATTTCCAGAATTATATTAATAGTTTTTTTTAAACACTCATCTTACATGATAGTTATGAAAAACAGCACATTCAAGAGCCTTTCACTTCTTGAAGAGGTGTGTGAGTTACAAAACACATTTCTCTGTTAACTAATACTCCTTACCATCATTTGGCTGTTCTGTTTCACACTCTACATAGACAGTCTTTGCTGGCAGATGAATTTTAATTAAGTCAAAACAGCACATGCCTCAGACCTGCTGCCAACATGAGCACTCAACAAGAGGCCATCTAGGTCTACCAGAGCTGACTAAACACACTGTCACACCACAAACACACAAAGGTACCACTGCTTGCAACATTCACGGGTGTCAAAAATCAAACACCCCCAGCAAGGAGAAAATGAAACCTAAGAACAGCAAGGGGAAAAAGTACCTTCAGATTGCCTTTTGTTGTGAATGCTCTTCCACATATAGTGCAGGCAAAAGGTTTCTCACCAGTGTGTGTCCTTTCATGGATCTGTAGAGCACTGGAAGAAGAAAATGTTTTCCCACACGTGTTGCAGTAGTGCTGTTTTGGAGTTCTTCTGGGGAGAGCAGGGAGCAGCACAGGGGACGTGGCAGAGGACAGTGGTCCCGAAGCTACCAGACCAGAGGGTGCTTCCTTGCTGTCCTGAGGAGAGCTGTGCACAAAGCCGTTCACCTCAGTCTTTATGAGCGATGTCAGTGTATTAGCAGGCATAACCGAAGAGTTCTGATTGGGGCCGATACTGGAGTTGGGCTCAAAAAGCTGTGATGGTAGATCTCGCATCTGATGTGTCAACATATGCTGCTTCAAATTACCCTTTGTGGAAAAGCCACGATTGCAAACTGTGCAAATAAATGGTCTCTCTTTGGTATGACTTCTGTAATGAATGTCCAAGGCACTCTGACAAGCAAATGTTTTGCCACAAATGTCACATGCGGTGTTTTTAAATTTACCTCTATCTCTGAAAGGAAAGAGCATACTCAGGGACTCTTCTTTAATCATTTTATCGGTACTAGACGTCAAGTCCAAAGCACCACTGTTAGCAGGGGTTGGAGACAAACCGTTGGCAAACTCACTTGGTAAAGCTCTTACTGGTTTCTCTTCAACACTTGGTGACTTGTGGTAATCATTAGTGCTGTTGGATGGGGACAAGGCCTGCATGGAAGAGGTAGACTCTGAGACAGCAGGGCTTCCAGCACTTTGGCTTTCCATATCACCACCGACAGATGATGAATCGTTAGTCAAAACGTCCCCTTCCACTGACCCATTTTCAACTGACTTTAGGCTTGCCTGAAGTTGTTCAGCAAGGCCAGCATTGATCATCTTCATCTGATTTTCCAAAGCAGCAATACTTGACATTTCCAGAGGCAGAGGGGAAGAAGACAAGCTGTCTTGTGATGCATCCACGGATTTAGGTGTATCTGGTACGCTGCTGTCAGGACAGTCTTCCATATTCTCATCTGAGAAGTTGTCTATATCATCAAAATTCTTATCATCAAAAGATCCCGTATCTGATTCCATTGACTCGGGATAGTTTTCTGTCACCGGGGTGTTGGGGATCTGCCCTCCCATGTGCATTCGGATATGCTGCTGTAGCACAACGGCATTGGTGAATTTTTTCTGGCAGATTGGGCAAGAATGTTGCACTCTCAGCGGGGGCATGGCACGGTGGACACTGTAGTGAGTCTTTAAGTTGCCCTTAGTAGTGAAAGCACGACCACAGATTTTACATTTGAATGGCCTCTCTCCAGTATGGGTGCGATAATGCATTTTCAGTGCACTCTGGCAGCTGAGAACTCGGTGGCAAATGATGCACTCATTAGGATCGGTCGCCTTTTTGTCAATGTTTTCTACAAGTTGCTGCAATTTTGACGTTTCAGATGCTGGCGTTGAATCCAATAGTCCTCCGAATGGAAACTTTGCCTTAAATTGTTCTGACATAAGAGGCATCAGTGGATTTGTAAAAGTGGCGACACTGCTGGAGCCCGAGTCTGCTGCCGGGGAGCTCACAGAGCTGCTCATGTTAGTGATGGTGCTCGTGTTTTGAGGGTTTTCTTCTGTTTTGCCATTTGAGGTAGGCAACACACCAGCCTCTACCTCATCAGAAAGTCCATTCGAAATCTTTGATGTGGGATCAGCTGTTCCCGAGTCGCTCTTGACAGAGCAGGGAGGGCTAGCAGAAGGATGGCTAATGGGGATCGGCTGAGGCTCCTCAGTTTTGATGAATGGGGCCAAGCTTGGAATCGTTGGTGGGAGTGGCAGGCCAACAGAAGTTGTGAGGGTGGAGAGGACTGGCTTGCTGTCCAGCCAGCTCGTGACAGGTTTCTCTGGTGGTATAGACATCCCATAAGGAATACCCGTGCTTGTAGGAATATTGTCCAAATGCTCTGGCACTGGGTACGGATTCATTTGAATATGAGGGTATTTTTCTTTGTGACGCTGAAAGTGGACTTTTAAATTTCCCTTTGTGGAGAACCTGTTTCCACATATGTTGCATTTAAATGGCCTCTCGCCAGTGTGAGAACGCAAATGAATCTGCAAGGCACTGTCACTCCCAAACACTTTAGCACAGAACCTGCATTTATGCTTAAAGAATGCCTCGTCTGAATTACTTTTTGCTTCAAATGCAGTTACATTTGGTGGCTTGCTTTTTCTTTGCTGTGCCAAGGCAGTCAAGGAGTTTAAATCCTCTGCAGGTGTTCCAATATTGGACAAGGGACTGGAGAAAACAGAGTTACTAGGGGTGGGCTGAGGTAGAAGTGGATTAGATGCAGGACTTAACAAACTGCTTATTGCAAAAGCTGGTGAGGATGATGCTGATACTGGTGGGTTGTTGAGCTGTGAGCCACCAATAGTTGAAGCCACTTTTTCTGAGGACTGTGTTGTAACTGCTGCTGCCAATATGTTAATATTTGGAGAAGAGCCACTATTGGATGGAATTAGAGTGTTGCCAGGGTTGCTCTGAGGTAGCTGTACAGGGGGTAGCTGTTTCACACCACTGATGCTGGCAGATTGACTAGCAAGGCTTTGTGCTAATCCAGCTGCTGCAGCCAGCTGCTGGGATAAATGGGAACTTAATGTGGACAGGGGGTTGGCAGATGTTCGTAAAGTACCTTGAGAAGGGCTAGAAGATGTTGGCATGTCTGTATTTTGGGTAGCCAACAATAATATTTGGTGACGAATTTGTTCAATCAGTTGCAACTGATGGATCTGCTGCTGCTGCAATGCCAACAGTTGCTCCATCAGGGCAGGGACTGCGAGCTTAGTGCTCGATGCCCCGTTACATCTCGCCTCCTGTGAGAACTGTGCTACTGCCACTTTAGTACTCTGCAGGTTTTCAATTATTACATTACTATTTATCACTGAAAAGTTGCCTAGTGTTGTCAGATCCCCTATGTGAGGTAGAGAGGTTGTTACAGCTGAGGTACCCATTGTGGAGCTGTTACTGCTTGTAATACTATTGTTGACACTCTTGGAACTGCTACTGCTATTGTTAATGCTGGAAGCCTCCACATCCATGGATTCTTCCCTGTCAAGTTTGTTATGCTCTGAAAGGTCACTGCAGTCTACTTGATCTGTGTTATTAACTGTGTCATTCATCTGTTCATCAGGATTATCAGAAGGGGAACTAGGAGGGAAGGTTTCAGAAGGAGAAGCTGGATTTTCATTCACAATTAAAACTAATTGATTTTTAGAACAATTCTTCTTGTGTTGCAGGAGATCTGATAATTCAAAGAACTCAGCACAGCACCTGCCACAGACATGGGCGTCCTTGTTCTTAGTGGTTCGATTTGCTTGACCCTTTTCTGTGTCTCCTAAAACATCAAAAGATGATGGATTAGGAACCAACCAGTAAATACAAAAAAAATCTGCAGGACATTTTATTTAAAAGTACTGGTTTTATCTACCACTCTAAAACAGACTAAGATTGCACACGAAAATAGATCAATAGTCCTACTTTGCAAAAATAAGTCAAAAGCACCATTTAAAATTGTACAAGGGAGTTTTATCAATCCCTGTGTCTTAGATGATCATTTGCTTCAGACAATCCATCAAAATATAAAATACTATGAACTGAAGGCATTGGAGCATAATGAAATTCCATAGCAAAGTATTGATTTCCAATAATTCATACTGCTTATTGTCTAGTTGTCCACTGAGTGCAAATCAGCCATTTGAAGGACTCATTAGACTCTCACGTTCCTGTCAACCTTGTTCATTTTCAACTGATTCAAAGATATCTGTGACAGTTCCCCCATCACTAAACTAATTTGTAGTCATTCGAGGTCCCAATCAGTTGTTGACAAGAAAAAAAAGTGCATATCACCGAGCTACAGATTCATCCCCCATTTCTTCCAAGTTGCTACATAAAGTATAAGCTACAGATCTGCTTTCCAACCAAACTTAATTCTGCCACAGTTACAAACTGAAGAGAAAAGAAAAACCCCTTAAAAATGGTATCATTTACCATAAAACGGTGAAGTGCCAAAGCATTTTAAAGATCACTTTTAACGCCTCGAGCAATGTTTCTACAATTAAGCAAATGTCCTATTTGCCACCATGTGCTTCACCAAAAGCACTCCTTGTGAGATTCTGATCTGAAAAACACTTG
>VZTN01028653.1:116398-117682 GCA_013400515.1 Erpornis zantholeuca
TTACTGCAAGTGTCTGAAGAGCCAGCGATGCTCCCCTCGCCTGCACCCTGCACAGGCTGCGCGTGGATTAGCAAACCTGAATTCACAGTGTGAAGGGAGGAGAAAGAAGCGCTTGGAATTTCGAAGTTTTGTTTTGCATTTTCACAGGCACGTAAGGCAGACTCGTCCCCGCCGTAGTTCACCCACCCTGTCTTGCTCAAGTGAGAAGCTGCTGCCAGGGCCGGGGACCCCGCAAAGGCGGGGGTAGCTCTATGCTAAAGGTACCACGACGTTCTGAACCCCGAAGAACCATTACAAAGCACACCTTCTGGGAAACTTACCCCAAACCTATCGTCCAACCATGTAAACCAGCCAAAACCTAACATCAGGACTAGAGAAGGGAAGGGGGAGGCTCCTACAGATTTTATAGTAGATCACACTGCTTTTCCTAGGAAACTGGTCGATATTTTTAAAACAGAATAAACTTCATTATTCAGTTCTTTAACTTACGATAGCCACCCAAACTAAACAAAAGCTTCACTTCCATGCCATCATTTCAGGCAAGATTCAACTTACTTCAAGGACATCCTTTAGCAACAGGCAGGAAAGCTGCTCAGTTAACATTCCTTTCTCACACTCCCACTGTCCTTCATTTGAAAACGATGTGCAAAATCAGATCAAAAGACTAAAAACAGAAGAAAACGGCTACTTTAAAAAAAGATACTTGGAAGTGGTTTTGACCTGTTCCACCGACTAAAAACAAACAAAAAAAGATAGCAAATGTGAAAAAATGCAATCATAAGAAGTGAAAATGTAAAAAATCCCTCTCTGCTTTTCTTTTCTCTTCTTAAAAGTATAAGGAAGTTCCAAATTCTTTCACAGGAGGCCGATGAAAGACAACTGAAAATCTAAAACTTCTCCAACTCCTACTCCAAACTTCAAGCGGAAGTGGGAATAATATCGTAAGAAAAATAAATACATTTACTGAGATGAGAAAGGGGATTATGCTGAGGAAACGGCAAAACTCGAGTGCATTCAAAGCTCACAAAACCCAGTTAAACCCAAAATCGACTCTCAGGACCCAAATGACTTTTAAGAAATGTTTCGCAAAGCTCCGCGGAGCGAGTGCTGATCTCTTTGCTGGTGTATGAGAAGGGCATCCCGGGGGTTTCGGACGCCGGGTAAACGCTCACAGCGAAGCACAACATCCCGCAAACTTTCCGCCCCGTTTCCCCGCGCGGAGCCCCGGACCCTGTCCCCGGCGGTGCCCCGGCGCAGCCGAGAGCCGCGGGCATGGCCGCGGCG
>VZTN01028653.1:122745-184231 GCA_013400515.1 Erpornis zantholeuca
TTTAATTTTCTAATGGTAATTCTCCAGGGGGAAAAAGAGAAATAAAAGGAAAAAAAAAAAAAAGAAGAGGAGGGGGCACCAGAATCGAATCCTTTGCCATTATTAGTGACAACTAATAATTGATCCTTCCTCACAAACACAACCTTTTACCCGCATAATTGAATCGTAAGCAATACGGGTTTAGTCAAAGGAAAAAAAAATTAAAATAGAGGGAAAGAACCTCTCCCTCTGTCTCCCCTAAATCCCAGAGAATCGCAGTGATGGGGACTCCTCCGCCCCCGAGATAAAAATGACTAATGCCATAACCAGCCAAGGTGGGATTATTTAATTCAATTCTTTCTTTACACATTTGCTGCCTTTTGTTTGACCTGATGGCTGGCAAATTTTTACACCTAGCTGTCCCTTTTGAGTTTATTGATGAAGGTGCTTCTGAAATGATTATCAGGAGATTTACAGCCATCACTACCTACCTACGGGAAAAGTAGTAAAATCAATCCCTCAATCAATCAGACCTCTCTGTGCATATCTTTTTAATCTGCTCTTTTAGCTGTTTTATTACAACATGAGCATTAAATATGTTTGTTTCAAATTTAACACGAATGCCTCCGAAGGACTCTGTCAATTTAGACATAAATCATGAAGTAAACAAGCTGGATGGAAAATTCTCTCACTCGGGCAAGAATGTTAAAACCCAAGGAGTAAAATAATCTCCTGCATCAGTGTATGGGCAACTCTTTTGTATGTGCAGCCCACAAGGCAGGAAAATAACAAACAGAAAATAAATATGCAACACTGTAAAAGATTTCCGTGCACTTTTCTGCAGGACTAGAGAGTGCTAGCAATTACAAATACTTTCACACCCTAAAAGCCCATCATTATTTCGTCTGATATTTATATATATATCAGAATACCTTATTTCCCATGTTAAAAAACCCTTTTTTTTTCAATTAAATACCATACACTTGAGAAAGTGCCTTGATTTTTGATTCCAACATTGTTATTGATCCCAGTGTATCACTCTATCCCTTATATGCCTTTTTGGGGGGTTAAAAAATAAATTAGAGGATATTACAGATAGGCTGCTTAGGTCAGAAAGCTTTCCCACTGATATGTTACACAGTGGTCATCAGGTATGGACAGAGTGAATCTATAAGTTCTACAGAGGACCAAGATTTTTATTTGATGCCACAGGGGAAGTTTTCTCTGCAAGCCACATGCCTTTGAATCCCAGTTTAATTTTTTTTTTAATATCCTAGTATATCGCAGCCACATAAAGCCACCATGTGGCTCCACCAGAAAACCAGAAGTTTAGAAATGAAGTGACAGAGATTTCTCCAGCCTTAGAGTAAAAAAAAAAAAAAAAAAAAAAAAAAAAAAAAAAGTTGAGCTTTATCCTGAGCTACAAAGACATCTTTCGAAGACATATTGTGATGTCTCTCAGCACAGGAAAATCTCTGGATAAGACGAGGGAAAAAAAGGACTCTAAAAAATGAATTATGTACATGTCAAAAGAAGAGTCATGCAGAGTCATGAATAATTACATCTGATATCAGATGATGAGATATAACCTGCAATATCAGCCAATATTTCCTCCAAATATCTTGGTTTAAGGAAAGTGCTTTTACACAGCAGGAAAACTTCACAGTCTCTATCACTCTTCATCCAGACTCTTAGAGTAGATTTTTAATAAAATATTATAGTAATAATTTCTTTGTCAAAATAGTATTTAAAATAGTGTCAAATATGGAGAGGGGAGTCACTTAAAAACAAATGAAGGAACAGGACCAAGATATGTATTTTCCAGGATATTTAAGGAAAAACATGTGTTCTTAAAAAAAGTGTTCCGATAGGATCTGCTTACCTTTGAATTAAAATTGCACAAGAATTCTGTACTCTGACAAAATATAAACACAAAGAAAAAATTTCACATGAAGGTTTTCTCTGAAATAGAACCTACAGGCAATTTCTACAAGGTAGTCATCTAACAATGTGAGACCTGTTGTCACAAAAAGATTTACACTGTCAAATCAGAGTTACAAAGTATACATGTTTATTTACATTTTCAAGTTTCATTTTAAACTGGAGAATATGTAGTGATTAAAGATTAAACACACTGCAAACCTCAGGGGGAATGTTGCCTGTAGAGTCCCAAATTTCTTGCCTAATGAAATGAACCTGACAACCCTCTCTCCTTTTCATGACATATTTTTGATTCGAATACAGTGGAAGTATTTGTAAGTACATACATTTTGTTTGCATAATATTGAGGCTCCCTGATTAATGCATGGTGTTTACAACGTGAAAATTGTCATGCTCTCTGCATCAACACAAGGAGCTGGCCTGGCAGCCGCTAGTTGCAATAAAGTAAATGCTTCATGAATAATGCTGTGCTTTCCATGCCTGAGCTAAGCAGAGTCCTCCCCATCCACCTTTTGCCCCGTTTCAGCCAGCCTGCTAAGAGAACTGGTGTGCAGTGGTGCTGTGCAGAACATACCTCTGTGAGTGCAAATGTTTGCTCACAGACCTGCACATGCACTGTCTGGGTCCCGTGGGGAGCCCATTTCCTCATGGAGCAATCTTATCCCCAGCCACATTTTTGCAGTTTTCTTTTCTTCCCATTAATGGCCATATAATGCTCATATGGCAACAACAGCCATTACCTACCTCTAAAGGTAACTCCAGGAGTCTCTGATTTCTTAGAAGAATTCCTCAGCAGAAAAGAGAGGAAAGAGTTGAGCGCTGAGCTGCCAGCCAGCTCTACTGAACTATCAGCAGATACTACATCAGTGACCCAGAAAGAGCCTTGAAAAGTACTGCTTAATAAACCCAAGATCACACAGTTATCACCTAGAAAATGAGACTCGAAGTTCCCTTTCCTTATGTAAGAAAAGCTCAAATAACAGGATTCAAAAAGCAATCCTCACAAAGAGACTTAAAAGACCCTTCCTCAGAAATCCAGAAACCAGATTTGGGGTTAGAAAAATTGTTTCCATCCTTCACATGCTTTATATAGTAAGCCTGGACTTTCATCCTGGCTGTACAAGCCATCTCTTGAATCTCACCCTGAGTTACGTATTCTGTGTTTCAGTCCCTCTTCACAGAACTTCAAATTCCCTCTCAAATGCAGTGTCCAGGGCTGCAGAACATTTCTATTTACAGCCTTAAGCAGCTTTCTGCAGACTAGCTGGTTCTCCCCAGGACTGTACACAATCATTAAGCTCATCTGAACCTGCTCCTAGCCACTGACACCCTAGAAGTACTACCTGAATAAGAATTTAAAGCTTGAGTAGGTTTTAGATAATACTAAAGGCTTGTGGTGCAAAAATCATACGTGCAAAGACAAATGTAGCCCCAGTCTGTAATGGCTCAGCAATTCAACTGTTTGTCATGTACTGCAACAGGCAAAACAAAAGAGGGAGAATTGTACTTGAATATAAGACAACACAGTACATTTAGGAATTATGCCAAACACCAGTGCTTGTTCTACTTCCATTTGTAAAGAAGGATACATCACATACTCACTTCTGAGACCACAAAACGACACTTCTCTTGTCCTCGGAAGTTTGCAACACAAGTGCTCCATCCTAAACATCATCCGTGTCACTCATCCTTGTGCCAGAAGCAGAGCACAGCGTGAGCAGTGTTTCGGTCTAGAACTACACATGGGTGAATTTGGAGAGGGGCTAACTGTGGTGATCGAACCTGTTTCTGAGCACTGTTTCTCACTGCCCCACGCCTGTCCCCCCAGCTGAGCGGGGCAGTGGGCACGGGGGCTCTCCCAGGCCGTGCTGCTCTGGCGCTGGCACAAACGTTTGCATGACAGCCTCGACAGCAAGGGATGGAAATCTCCTGCATGGGACAACAATGTGTGGTGCAGTAACTTCTTAAGCTGTTCCAGCTGTTTGCAAATAAAATATGCGTCTAAGCCCCCAGTCTATACAAACTGATTTCTGAGAGGAGCTGTATTTGTGTGAATGTGCCATATCAGGGCCATTACTAGCTGCAGAGGAGCATAAACAACTGCTCCAGAGAGAAAAGATTTAGAGAAGGCACTAGTGACAGTGATTAGCATGTAAATCCCATACCTCTTAGTATGAACTCTCTTGTTAACATGTTTAGTTGACAGTTGCACACATTTGCACTCCCATACATTAATTTTAAGGCTTGAAGTCACTTGCTCTGTCTCTCAAGTTTAGTCAGCCTGGCTTCTTCTGCAGTTGAAGCAGCTTCTATTTTCATACTGCACAAAGGCACAAGCAATGCCATAAGAATAACAGTTTAATGAAAACATAAAGCCAAATGCATTGTAAATGTACTGAATTAAGTGGAATTAAAGAAAGGATAAATATGGTCCATTGCCTCCTCCAGCTTCAGTACTGTCCTCTCCAACATTGTACATATAATCTCACAGTACAGTAACATCGCTGTACTCACTCTGTTCAGGCAGGATCATTCACTTACTCTTTGATTCACTCCTAGAATATTCAAATAGCAAAATTCAGTTTCGGGCAGCGCTGCTCTCAAAGGGCTGCCAGGCCTGCTTGCTGCTCCTTTGCCCCACTGCTGACAGATTGCCCCAAAGTGGGACGAGACCTGCCCGTCTCCAGCGATAGTCACACCGAGCAGAAGCAATAATTAAACTCAGTGCAAAGGTAAAAAGCGAGAGGGATGTGAGCCCGAGGGGGGAGAGACAGGTACATCTGCATCCCGGGCCAGCACTGCCACCACCAGCCCCTGGAGCAACAGCTGCCCAGGGCTGCAGAATGTTCAGTAACACTTTCTTGTGCTAGAGACTGTGCCTTGTGAGGGGCCTACCTTTAATATTTTGCCTAGAGCAACAAAATCCGGTAACGGGTGCTGGTTGCCACATTCAGGGGAGCCTGCAGGAATCGCTTGCTGATGACTGGGAAAGCACTCACTGAGCACTGAGTGTTTCTCGAAGCAAAACAACTGTGACATTTTAGTAGTACAGCTCTTTAAACCACCTGCTCAAATCTGCTAATCACAGGTAATCTTGGCTCTTCAAGGGGATTACTCAAAGACAATAAAAATACTAAATAACCAAACAAAAACCTGTTACTGGTAATTTGCATCCATTTATTGTGATGTCACGCTATCATTTTTGCAAAAATTGTAACCAATAAGACACTATGTAAAGTTTTCAAGGGATTGACTCTTCTTTCAGAAATTAACTGTAGAATATACTTTGCATTTATTATTGTTCTGCTTTCTTATCATCATTCTCATAAAATCAATCAAAGTGATAAATGGAATGTCTAGAAACAGACAGAATTTAATCTGGACGAATTACACAAAATATATCAGTCCTGGGAGTGTATCTGCTTTTAAAGGAGTTATATATCACTACAGAGAATACAACATTCTGCACTTGAAGCATTGGCACATATCTACAAGATTATATTAATTTCAGTGTAGAAAGCTGACATTGTTGGATACTGCTTGGAAATGTGCATGTTGTAAAACTGGAGAAAAAAGCTACAAAATTTGAACTTAATTGAAAATACTTTCATTTTATAGCAAACCATATTGTAGATGTCTACATTGTATTCAATAAATATTAGCCATAAAACCTAATCTAACCCCAGACTTTCCTTCGCTCAAGATTTTTGGAAAATCCGGGTGTCATCCCAAACCTTGTACCTTTTTAACTGCTAATCCCAGCCTCTATTTAGGGAGGCAAGTCCTCAGTGGTGTGGCCACACAGTCAAGGGCCAAAACTTCCTTGGAGGGAACTTGGCCTCAGTGTGCCACTGGTCTGTTTTGCTTGTGGATCCCATGGTTTCAGGACATCCAGGAGGTTTGTGTGGAAAGCTTGTAAAATCTTAGAAGAATACAAAGGATATTTTGTGAAGTTTCCCTTAAAGCATTTTTTTTTTCAAGCCCTGTGGATGTTTCTGGATAGGGATTTAGTCTATCCAAATAAAACCAGTTGCACTTTTCAATGCATAGAGCACAAATTCATCAAGTGGCTCAGCTGCAATGTGTTCTAGGTTCCTGGAAAATGAAAGATTGGCTTAGGTGGTCTTTTGAGGTCTCTCCCAGCCATTCTATGATTCCACCACAGGGCAACATGATTTTACATGGAACTGCATTATTCACATGCTCGATGCTTTATAGTATCTTTCAAAATCAAATAACCAATATAATTTGGGCTTTACCACTGAAAGAATGAAATTGCTTGACTGACACATGATAGTGAACTAATTACATTAGAAGCTCTGGCTCTTTTATTTCTCTTTCCATTGGAAAAGATGAAAAAAATCTGGATTTGTTCTGAACAAAATTGCAATACTGCAGGCTAAAACTTTTCTTCTCAATCTAAAAACTTTCCTTCTCAATTTAAATTCATTTTAAATTGTTATGCTTTACAAACTTCCAAATGGGATTCTAATTGTTGACAGACATTTTACATTACATGTGTCTATCACTTTGATTTAATATGCATTTTCAATGAAATTTAAAAAAGGCCTCTAAGGTGGCAATTTAACAGCAAGACATGCTGTGAATTTTAGATATAAAAAATATCTACTTTTCAAGGGTTTTTCGTACATGTGAAAATGGCCCTCCAGAAAAAAATAAAAAAAATCAGAGAATGTCTGTATGGCTGAGTTATCAGAAGCTAAACATCTCCAAGAACATTACCTGCTGTTTTAATCAATCACAGTCATCAGAGGCAAACCAGGTCTTACATTTATGCAGCATTTCAGTAGCGCACTTCAAAAAGTATTAACCATAAAAGAAATAGAATGTATTTGGAAATCCTATGTCTGGTTTATTACATCTCATGACCTGATTTAATTTTCTTCTACAGAAAACCCACATTGAAATGTCTATAAGTAATAGGTACTTGTTGTCAGCTTTGATAAGAGACATTTGAAAGGAATACCAAATGTATTGTGAAAGATAAGAGTACAGCAGCTTTTCTGTGTCCCTAAAAGAGTGGAAATCAGACTTAGGAGAGCACACAACTACAGAACAGACCTGTTCTATATCATACCTACTTTTGAAATCATCAGAATTGTAGTTAATGTTTAAACCCTAAACTATAGACACTGACAGCACAGTAGGAACAATTCTGTATCTTTAACTTAAAAATTTTAAACCAAAATATTCACCACTTTTAAATTCTTGCATTTTCTTCATAACATTAATAAAAACAACTTGGGTTTGCCTTATTTTATATAAATACTATTAGATATCTTATTTTAGAGGTCCTGCAGGGTGTCCCAAAACCTACACTCGATAGCAAGAATAAACATTCATTAAACTTCAAAGGCTGCCAAAAAGTCTAGTTATTTTGATTTAGGGGAATCATTTAAATTAATCCCTCAGCTTGTGTAGAAAATATGTAATGCAATCCATTTCTCTGTCTCCAGACTAAAAAAATACTGCTGTTTGAAAAACTGGGGAAAAATTAAGGCTTCATGTATTTTTGAAGAATTCTGGCTTAGTGACATTAAGAAACAAATATTATAATACACAACTGGGTACTTATATCTCTGTGTAACTGCTGTTAAACCTACAGACACAATGGAGTTCTTCAGTGGGAGAGTAAAACCAGATTTTATGTTTGTGTGTGTGTGTGTATATACTGTAATATTTTTTTTAACAAAAGAATCAATTTTTTTGGATGGCTTTCTGCCTTAGCACCCCAACTCAGCTGAGAGCTGCTGTGCTACAGAAAACTCACAGTCACCTTTGTAACATATCTTCTTTTTTTGCTGAGGCCCTCTTAAAATTTGGGAGAAACCTTACTAGGATGAAGAGCTTGGTTAAAAATTATTTTTCACTTTAAAATTAATACAACTTTTCATCTGAAAGAAGCATGTACAGCGTACTGTGTCAGAGGCAGCCAGGAAAAAATTAAAAGGAGGGAGAAGCTCAGCTATTGTAAATCACTGTAATGCCACTGAGGCCAATTTAGTCTCACTGAGGTTGTGGCCTAATATTTGTGCTGAAATGTTGCAGCTATAGCTGTATCCCTGAGCTGTATAAATATTTGTTGAAAGCTGACTTAGGGTGCAAGGGGTGGTTTGCTCATCAGCAAATAGTGAGGGCCCTTGTCTTTCCACCTTTCTTAAGGAAAACTTCCTCTTCTTGGGGGTGGGAATTTCAACTGAGTACATGTATGATCCTTCTTACTCTGTGCATGGATTAATCTGTGTGCAGTGGAACAGGAATTTCCACCTGGACTTTTGAACTTGTGCCTGCCTGAGTGTCCAGCCCTGATTCATGCCATGCACTGTACATGAATGACCAGCAATGTTTACAGAATGAATTAGCTTGACTCCAACTCTCCAGCCAGAAAGTAATCAAAGTGAAGAGCCAAGCTATTTCTGAAATTCCAGCTTCCCTAGCTAGAAACTGCATGCTCTGTCTTGCTAGTCAGGGTATTAATGTAAAATGTACATGTTCTATACTGGAGGACAATTAATAACAGCAGTGATTCTGAGCAGTCGACAGACATTAACTATTCCACCTCCAAACTGCTCTTCTGTGGTGGGCATGTCTGACTGAAGCATATGGTACAGAGACCAAAAAAAAGTGAAAATGTCTATATCAGTAAGTGATTATCCTATGAGTTGTAGTATGGCTCTTTTTCATTCTTTCGTCTCCCAAATTAAATTCCAGTTAACATTTTATTTCTCTTTTTTTGAATGAATACACATATTCATATATGTATTCAGGAATCTTATTATGCAAATATTTTTAATAGGGCTACTCATAACTGGTATCCCTAAAATCTTGGAAGCTTTGATTTATTTTCTCATCAACCATCCTATTTTAAGCTTTTAGCAACAACAGAACTATCTCTTCAGAATAATCTCATCCTATAAAATTCATCAGCTTTTGCTAAATTTACTATAAAGCATCGTTATTAAAAAAGACAATGTTACATAATACATTTTGTTTGGAATGGTTATGATATCATATCACTGAAATTTCCCTCTGAAAACAAGCCTCCTGATCTGAAAAGCCCACATCATATAAAGCTGGAGATGTCTCAGAGCCAAATTGTTTGCTCCTGTAAATGGTTAGAGCTCCGCAGAGGGGGGATATGAAATAAGGCTCTGTTGATTTTACAGCAGAGCATCTGAACCACTTCCCCCGCCCTAGTCAGTTTAAAGCAAAATTAAAAGAAAAATAAACCCCAGTTTGCATGTGAGCTCTTCATTGGATGCAAATTGGCATAACTCCACTGGATATCTGACTTAGGCAGAGTTAGAACAGGACTTACCACCAAGAAGGTCTGCACCAGGGTATTTAAATGGTGATTTCACGTGGGTGGGTGAGAACCTGATTCTTCATCCTTATTCAGGCTGAAAACCAGAAATGCACTACAGAGCTATAGATCAGTCGAGAAATTGATTGTTTGCAGGGAGGGAGGCTAAAGTGGCTCAGTTATTCCAAAATTAGCAACTGCTAGTGTGGTGTATAGCTCAGGCCAAACAACAAGTGAATGATGCTGCCCAACACCTCTCCATCTATATCATACTTGCATCCAGCCCCTGGTGACTTTTATTGCCAGAATAAACTAGCAAATCCAGGACTAGTAAATGAATAACATCTGAATAAAATAGCTTGGCAGGATATCTTTAACGTTACCTAAAAATCAGAGGTTAATAAATAGTTAAATTTAGCTGTAGCATCTCTTAAGTAGTTTGAACATAAGTCAATATTTTCGTCTTTTGTTGTCTCAGGGTTTCTACAGGAGCAGAGAGAATTTCATCAATGATGTTTCTACACTTTATTGCATTATGCCTTTGTACTGTTATCCATCTGTACCCTTATCTAACATGTTATCAGCTGTATGAAAATAACTAGCAGTCCCTTCAGCCCACAGCAAGTATCAATAGGAAGAATGACAGTGGCTAGTTTGCACACTTGAAATGGTTTATTTGTTGCAATCCTGTGCACAAGATGTTTATCAGTAAGCACCAGACAGCCATGCAGAAGAAGGAGCCTTAATTCTGTCTGAGACAGCCTCTTATTGCTATTGATAGTTAGCATCAGTGTCCAGTCTGAGAAATGGAAGTGCTGCAGGCAACTTCAGTCAAGACACCCTATTGATCTACTGCTTCCTCTGCGTCCCTGAAGCTAGAGAAGAAAAATAAAAAGGGGAGGAAAAGCTTGCTGTGTAAGGGGCAATGCAGCAGTCTATGCCTCGCCATCATTCAAAGGGGTGTGTATGTGCATGGATATTCCTGATATTCAGTACCTTAGACAACTGTAAATCACACGTACAGCCATGATAAATATAAATGTCAATGTGTTGGAAATGTCCTTTATATAAGAGGTGTCACTAGAACTACATTTTTAGCATGAAACATTTTTGCTGCTTTTTATTTTTCATTGACTTATTGTGCTTCTGTTATATCCTGTCTAACACAATCAATCTAAAGCATAATATCTGAGAGTCTTATTCATAAATAATACATATTTGGGTCATTTTCATTTGTATCCTACAATGAAGATTTACAAGCTAGAAACAAAACAAGAAACAATGTGTGGAATGCTCTTATTCAGTGGATAAGAATATATTACTGTGATCAATTAATCTGCTTTTCTCTGCATTAGGTGGACATCTTTATGGTACATCCATAAGGGTTTATAACTTGGGAGAGACAGAATCAGCTCTAAGGCTCTAACATAAAATGCCTGTACTCAGAAAGGAGAAACTTTTCCAAAGTTTTTTGCTTGGTTGAGGCTTTTGTTTTTCCTCAATATTGTTGTTGTTGTTGTTTCCCAATGGGAAATGTGTTAATTTTGGCAAATTCAACCACAGAAATAACTTATCTATCAACATAGTATTTTGATCTACCCTACATTCTACCTCTCATGTTAAATGAAACAAAAAATTGACCACAATAATTCCAGGGGTTTCCATAGTGCTGTTCATTCAAAGATAGATCCCCTTTACTACAAACCAAAAAATTCGTTCTACAGGAGAGAAGACTGACACACACAGAGATGCCAGCTCAGTTTCTAGGGCCAAAAATTAGGCAAAATTAGGTAAAAAGAAATAAGGTCTGTGCATAGAAATTGCAGGAGCAACAAGAGAGGTGAAAAGAAGACTCCAGCTGGTATTAGTTTACAGGACAAGGACCTGCAGCCCCTGGTGGGGTCCCAGAAGGGCTGGTACTCTCACCTTGGGTCATGCCAGAGGAGCAGCAGTAGTGGCCCAGAGACTTAGCAATTTTGCCTGCACAGAGAGAGCAAAAGTGGTGAATTAAAATCAGCCAGAGCTACAGTAGGAAGGAAAGTCAGAACATGCATGAACTTTGCAAGCAATACAAACTGCTGGGGGAAGGTGGGGGTGAATGGTAGGGATGGGGACAAAGCTGGTCACTGTGACAGTCCCTCTGTCTGCCTCAGGGATGCAGCCCAGGCTCTGCTCAGGGCTTCAGACTCTGGGCCTCAGAGTGGGTTATTGCATTAGTTTTTCAAATCTGGAAATTTGCTACAAGTGCATCTCAGATAAAAATTAAAATGAGTTTTGCAACTATGGCAAAAAAGCAATTTTACATTTCATAGACCTTTTAAAACTCTTTTCAATAGAAAATAAAAATAACAGTAAGGAGGAAAAAAGGCTACATTTCCATTCCCGTTTTTATAGTTTGACGTTGCAGATGTTTCTGGGTCAGAGGTGAACATGTCTTTAGGTGTCAAAAGATGCAATAACCTGAGTCAAAAATGGCCCAGTCCCCAGAACCGTGACTGTGTGCCAGAATATCCGCACCTCAGAAGCTTGCTGGCAGCAATGTGCTCCAGGTGTCTTACACTATGCAGACCTGGTAGTCATTTTAATATTTTCCATGCTCATGTAAATGGACTTGATGTGTGTTCATCAAATGTGGGAAAATCCCACAGAATTGTGTGCCATCTGTTTATAGGTAAGAGGTCTGCTTTGCTGACAATCCAGTGCAAAATCAGAACAGAGAATGAAAGCAAGCATGCTTTTGTTTTGCTCTGGTTTGGTTTTATAAATCTGAGGCTTAATGCCATATTAAAAACCTAACAAAGTTCAAAGGTTCATTCTGTTTGGATAGCAGTATTGTCCTTCTCAGATGCTTGAATATTACCTGAGCTACACGGAGCTCTTAAATCTGCACCACGTGGCTACAACTTGCAACCTAATGAAACCCTGAGCACACACAGGAGTCAGCAGGGCCTGGCAAGGGTGCAAGGGCCACAGCTTGGGCAGCTGGGTGTCTGCACTGGTGCCCGGAACCAGAAGTCTCTGTGAAACACTAGCTGACAGCATTTCAACACGTGTGGTTGGCCTCAAGTGAGAAACTCAAGCTGAAGGAAAAATGGAAAGGCTCACTTTGAAAAAGCATCAACCTTATTTTATTTAACACCCAACACTGCATTTGGTCTTTTGTTAAAGCCAGGTTTAATTCAATTAATCTGGTAGATGCCAATCAAAGTATCCATCTTTATTATTTTGGTCTGTTTTAAACAAGACAGTTGGACAAAAGGCAGTTATGTCTGAGCTATGATATTAAACTAAGGCTGTGGCCACACAGATTTTCAACATCAGTTGATAGACATTGAACAGTCATCAGAAGAGGAATTTGAGACCTTTCTTATCCTTTTACACTCCATGTGGAACACGTGCTTATACTTTTCTACAGAGAACTGATAACAAGTCCTGGGAAATTTATACCTGAATATGAGTCAGATGTCAGAAGATGATGTCAAAGTGTTTCAAAAGAGTATTTTCATTACATGTACCATGGAGTGAGTCTTGGGTGAAAAAAGAGTTAATGCAGCTGGCAGAGGAGAAAAACATCAGAAGAAAATAAACTGATAAAACTGATCAAATCCAGACGTATCTGATCTAAAACCTCCAATGGGATTCAAGGTATGCTGGAAGGATGCTACAGCATCAAATGCTGTTAAACCATCCACTACAACCTGAAAAGAAGACAAAACAAAATCTCTGTAGAGATGTGCTCTGGATGCTAACTCAGCAAGGTAGGTCAGTGTATGTCCATTGAGACAGGCTATACTGCTTTTCACTGGCTGAACCCTGCCCCTAGCAGCCCAAAACAGATATTTTAACCTTTCCACCAGCATTGTACTGAGGTGTAGAAATTGAGAAAGCTAGTGTGAGAGTGCCTGTGGTCAGGTAATTAGGAAAACAACCAGTTCCCTGCAGTATAATCTACCTCATTTGCCAAAAGAGACAAGTTTTATATGTTCAATGAGAAAAGTGCAACTCCTCCAGTAATGTGGCTGAGACATTTACTTTGAAAACTGAGGAATCTTATTTTCAAGGTCAAGCTGAGGTTTCCTGGGTTCAGACTAAAACACTTCGTAGGGCCAAAGAAATATTTACTGGGTTCTAGGGAGCAGGGAGTAGATGTGTACTTTGAACATATTTCAAATCATCCTGGGAGGTCTTTTTGTTTTTACATATTTGTGTCTCCGCAGACAACCCTTTTATTTTTTTTTTTGTCCAAAAAATTGGAAGTGAAGAAAATGATGACATTTTTTGCCACTACATTTCAGTTGGGCCATTTCCTGCATTGAACCAGAGAACTTGCATTATCTGCATGCTTTCCAGAATGTATTTCTTTCCAGTGCATCATATGAAACCATATAGATGGGTTTTGTCTGAGGACTGCCATTCCTTATGTTAAACTGGAAGGATTTTCTGTGTAAAGCATTGACTTTCTTTATGTGACCTTTGACAGTGGGAGTGTTGGAGGGCCAGTGGTAGGTGGGGCTTCGCAGGAAGTCGTAAATTAAGCAGCAGCATTTTACAAATGAGCTCCATAATGAGTAGGTGATTGGAAGATGTTCTACTGCATGTTGGAGATTAACATCCGAACACAAAAACTATCACCTAGCCCAGGAACGGCAGTAAAAGGTTAAAAGAAATATTCAATATTATCAATCATAATAGGAAAAAAAAAGAGAGAACTTCTTACAGCTGCCAAAGGAGCTTGGGAGAATTAATGTGTTGGTGTCAAAAAGACTGAGAATGAGCGAAATAGGGCTACAGTGATTGCCAGAATCCTACTTGCCTGGAGAGATAACATTGGACATTCAGTTTAACTAGGCAGGTGCCAAGAATCCTCTTGTGGGTGCTAAGGAGTGGCTTTCAAATATCAGAATGCACACTGACCCCCATCATCGGGTACTTTCTATGGTTTCAGAATTGCTCATTAATCCAGGGAAACCTCCAGTGAGGTGTGATGACCTGAAAACAGTCAGGAGATAAAGAATCAATGTTTTAAGTAAAACAGCAATTATAAAAAGATCTACAGCTCCTTCCATGTAATCAGGTAAATTAGCAGGAGTGGCATAAAGCACCTAAATTGGAGAAAGAGTGGAGAAAGAGTGGAGAAAGGGGGAGTGGGGGGGGAAAGAAGGTCCCTTGGGAGATATCTGATAGGATGCTTAGTCTGTGTAGAGGGCAAAAGGTTAAGTGAAAATGAGATGAAGGAATGATCAGATATAGTCAGATCAGAGACAGTTAAATAAAGGAAAGTGCTAACCTAAGATAAATGTGAAGAAACGCCCTTGTGCTGAGTGTGCTGGTGCGGCTGTTCTTCAGCAGGTCGGGAACAGGAGAGGAGGAATTGCCAGTTCCCAATCCACACCAGTCCTAGCTGAAGCACTTCCCAGCAAAGAAACAGAAGGGATAAAGACATAGGCTAAAGATTCCTGTCTGCTACTCCAATACTGTGAAAGGATATTAAAGGGCTTCTAATTACATCTATACTTTTTGCAGGTCCCTTTTTACTGCTGGTGTTTATCCTTAGTGATGAGAAAGTCAGGCCTGTGCCATCTGTGGTTTTGGTCAGTGAGAAAGATGTTGTTCAAAAAATATCAAAACAAAAATACTGAGAATTACTTGAAAGCTACAAACTTTGTTGGTTGGCTAAAGATTTCCTGGATCAAACAGCTTTCACTAGAAGGGGTTTCCATGATAACAAAAAAAACTTGTTGAAAAAGGTGCATAGTATAGCAAACAAATGCTTGGAATACATTCTATATAAAATTTCATCAACTCTTTTGGTAAATCATTCTCAGAATGCTCAGCAAAAAGGACCTGAGGCAATATATTGCACCAAGAAGCTCAAAAAATATCTGTAGTGACCAAGTCTGGAAATGACCACAAGTTTTTTTTTTTTTTTCAAAAGCCTTTGGTGTCTTACAGCCTTTAAGTGTTTCTAACAGCCTTAGATCTCTAAATGTCAAGATGAAAATTCAAATTCTTAGACACATAATTTAGAGCTCAGTCCTTTTTTTTGTTTTGTTGTTTCCTCAGGAACTTAATTAACATGTACAATTAGACCCGGGAATTAGGAAGTTGGAGGTTGAGCTCATCTGCTATGTACAAATACCTGGGGATACCCAAACAGGATTCCTGAAAACAATTTTTTATACTCTCCAAAATTTGGAGTTACAACTTCTTGAGGTGAGAGAAGTTGCGTATTCTCCACAAAGACCTTGGTTAGTCCCAGAATTCCCTAAATCCAAGCGGACTGCTGCTGAGGAATGCTGCTGGTCCAGGTAGCCCGGCTCGCAAACTGGAGATTGAGATGCAGATTGAGCTCCGGGTGGGAGCCCGAGACAAAAGGCCGTGAAGTGCCAACCCTTGGGATAACAAAGGCACGAAGATGGGGAACGCCAGGCAGGTGAAAGGACACTGAGAGACACAGCAAGAGCCGAGAATCGCCGATTTTTGGTTAACAAAGGAGACGGGTGATGCCAGCGAGGTGATGGACATGGAGAGCGGGGGAGGGAGCCGAAGAGCGAGATTTGCGTGCGGAGAGAAGGTGAGGGGATAAAAGGAATAAAATTCCGGGGGTTCCCTGGCTGGGGTCCTCCTCGGAGGCACCAGATCGAGCTGCTCCTGTGTCACTGCGCCCGGAATAAGTGGTGTTATGGAACGAGACATCCGAGAGGCTGCTGTGGGAAAGGCGGTGTGACTGTGAGCGGGACCCGCCGGGTCCCTGCGGCTGCTGCTGCCAAGGGGCTGGGACTGCCAGGGAGCCTCCTGAGCCGTCACACCGGGGAGATTCCTTAGCACTTCTTATCTTTCGGACTAACACCGACCCCACATAGATTTGTCAACTCAAAGGTACAGTGAAAGGAGTCCGCGTCTGTAAATGAGGAGCTTCAAATGAAGGAGATGGTTGAGGCATTTTGACCCTATTCAGTCAAGGCCAGGTTTCCTCTGAATTATACCTGTTTCCTTGTCTAACAATTTAGACGCCTCCCAGGTGCCTATCGGCAGAGTTTATAAGTGCCATTACACAATGAAGAAGAAAGAAAGATGCTCACCGCTCCCCCTTTCCCCATGTGTTACAAAGCAGAGGTCCAGAGGAAGAGACAAAAGAGTGTTTGGGTCCCAGTTGCGTGTGCCTATGGGAAAGGAGTGGTGAAAAAGAGGACAGGGAGGGGAGGGAAGAGCACAAATCAGCTTTATGAGCCAGCAAGTGATGGATGGCTAAATGCCAATTTGGAGCAATGCATAGAATGGAGATTTCATTGTTGAGATTATTAAAGGTTATTTTACTTTTAATTTTTTGTGGTAGGTGTCCTAACTTCTTCCTTACAGAAACCCTTGATTTTCACTTGCTAGATACTAAGATGTGCTTGTCATACCCACAAGGTGATTTCAGTTCTCGGATGCCAGGAAAGCTCTCCGCTGATCAAAACACAGCTGCACAGGCTCACTGGATCTATTCATGGGTGCCACACGGCTGGAGTACGTCTGTCTGTACCTGTGAAAATAGATGTAATTAATATAACAGATATAATACATATATGCAAATCCAGATGCTAAAAATGACTTATAGCAAGACAAGGTTTTCATTTGCCAAACCATATCAAAGTATCTGAATCATTTAAGCAATATAAAATCTACACTTGGACTACTGCTGCTACAGTAACATCAGTACCCTTTTAGTCTATTTTTTTACAACTGAGCTTGTTTTTTAATGAAAGATCCTAAGGAACACAATTTTAAAACATTCTTTAATTAGCTTTTTCCAGGCTGTCACCTCTCTGCAGCACTTAAAAAGCTCTTTCCATCATTTCCCACAAGTTGATTGGACATAGGGTGTCAGATCATAGGACTACACGAATTGCTATTCACTGGACACTGATCTTATGATTGGAACAATGAAGGAGCAACTTTTTATCTATTTGATATAAAATTCCTTCAGTGTAAGCAAGGGAACAGAATATTTTCTTATAGATAACCTTTTTGTTCATTACAGAAATGCATATCAACTCCTTTAGTAACAAATAACATGCAATTTCTTCAGAATGCTTTATTAATAGATTTTGTATTGCAATTTTACCTTCTTCACTTTGACATTTATTTCTCCTTTAATGAGTCAAAATGCCTAGCCAAGAGCTCTCGGCTTTAAGTATGTTCTTAACATCAGCATATTAACTGCACATTCAGGCTAATAGGCTTAACTTATCTCTTTGAGATCTTTGTGGAAAAAGAACCAAACACCCTGATTTTAAAAAAATTGATGCAAATGGAAACTTCAACTTTAGTGGCACTAGAAGACAATAATGCTGCTTCATCATCATCTGAACATTCAGTATTATGGTTTTGCTGCCAAATATCAATGATAAGTGCCTCTTCTTGTAATAAAAGATACTGAACAAAAAGCAGTTTTAACTGAGATTTTGAAGTCTTGATTTGCAACAGTCCATTCTGAACCCTTCATTTTATTTCCTTTTGTATTGTGCAGGCAAACAATAGTTGTAGCTTTCGTCATGAGCTCAAGCAGTACATTTTAGCAGACTGAGCTTAAGCACATGCAGATGGGTGTAACATCATTTTTTTTAAAAGGATATTATAAATCCATCTGTAAGCAAATTAATGTAAGAACAAAAGAGCATTTTTTCATAATCGTGGGTAATTCTGGACAAAGTTTCAGTGGTTCCTCCCAGAAAACTAGATGAAGCAATTGCAGGTTTTGATTATTTTATAATTCTGACTCTTAAATCATAGTATGAGTTCCATTATCAGTGCAGGATAAGTCAACTGCAATAGATTTTCTGTAAATATCCTGATTTTGTCTGCTAGAAGAAGGGGCCATACACAGGTTATCTGTGGATTTACTCTTTGCTCACTGGTGACTGAAGGGCCATTTCTACCTTTCTTAGTGACACAGAGCCAAAACTCACAGCTCACCCGAGTGTGCCTTGCTGGCTCAAAGGTACCTGTGTCAGAGAAACTGAATGCATCCCTGAAGACTGGGTCCACCAAAGTGTTTCTTTATTCCAGATGCCTTTTAGTGGTTATGGTATTTCTGTCTTTTTTTCTTGTGAAACCAGGAGATAGAATTAGCTTGCTTCTCTGTTTGCCTGTATGAGGAAGTAAAAGAAAAAATATAATTTCATTAAAGAGTAAATGAAAAAATTTCATCTGCCTGCCTGATTTGACATTTTTCGAATTTCTCAGTTTCTCTGGTGAGTGATCCAGCTCTTCCCAGCAATATACACTGCTTATATGCTGGACACATGCTACAATAATAACAATTACAATAATTACTCTAATGGGGTGAAGGAATAACGCCAATAAGTTGGTGTGATGATGTTTCCATGACAAATTCCAGCTTTATGTAGTTGTTCATTTTTAAGTCTAACACTTTCTGATAGCCTTTGTCAGGCAACAGTGTGACTTGACCACCTCAATTCGTAAATGTGTCCTGCTAGATGCATATAGTCATGGACTGTGCTCCTGCTTACAACAAACCTTCAATCAACACCCGAGGCAGGACTAAGTTTAGACTTAACTGTAAAGACCTAATCACAATAATGCAGATTTCCTGATTAATACTTATTAAATAATTTCATTGTCTATTTCCTGAGGAAACTTTAAAATAGAAATGTTGGTGTGCACATTTTGTTACACATTGCCAAATCAAAGTCTGGTTCAGGACAGCACTTCAGCCTGTTGTTAACCTCATTAACCTCAGACATCAAATACTTGACTATGACATATTATGACTTACAGACATGTCTAAACTTAAGTATTATTCGGAATAGAAATGTTTTACTAATTGAGAATTAAACTGGAGGCATGCTCTTAATCCACAGAGGACAGAGCTTCCTGCTGAAGTAATATGTAGGTCTGTGCACAAGACTAAAATATTTGATGTCATAATGCTACTCTTGGAATTAAATATCTGTGAACCTAATTCTTAATGTTTTCAGACCAGACACTTGGTTTTTTTTCATTTTGCATGTGATTTTATTCTTTTCTGCAACATGAAAGGAAGAAAAGAATCATGAAAGGAGTTCAAGAATCATGCAGCAGACTGGGAGTAAACTTTTCAAGTCTGCTGACAAAAAATCCACAGGTCCACTGAAATAAGAGGCACCAGTAAGTTTCTGATGATTCACATACATCTACACCATATTCTGTAAGGAGGCAAGGTTGATCTTCACCCACTCTGGTATAAAGACACACCAATATTAAATCTGGGCTTACCCCACAATTTGCTGCCACACTTTCCACTCTGCAGCTGACCTCTGATAACTCTTTGCTCGCAGAGAGAGGAAGTCAGAAGCTACAATGACCCAGAAGTCTTCCAGACGTCCTGTAGGGTCAATGTTTCCACAGTCAGAGATTTTCACAGGAGAGAGATCAGTGCTTGGTTAAATTAGGGACTTAACACAGGAAAATGACTGGGGAAGTCACAAACCAAAAGCACAGCCAGTTTTTATAAAAATCCTAACCAGACACAACCACCAACTGACCAGGGTTCTATACTGAACATTACCTTACCAAGTTTCTCCATGCACATTTACTGCTTCTTGTAGCCCATGAAGTGTTTTCTGGAGGAAAATTGGTCTCTTGGTGAGATTTGGAGGCCTGGCTGTATCAAGGTGCTCTTTCTGTTGTACAGTCATCCCTGCTGCCTGATGTGTGCAGAACAGGCACTTCAGGGCAGCTGCTCGAGCTCACAACCTTCCCACTTGCTCAGGGAGATTCTTCACTTGTGTTTGAGCAACAGTGATATCACTACCAGAGTATGTCAGCACTGACATCTTGGAAACAGAGGAGGAAAGGAGACAGGCTGGAAATGCCAAGATTAAATAAAACCAATATGAATATTCTTATCACCTTTTGACAAAAGGCTACAGTCAGAAATAAAGAGTGTCTTGCAGTTCCACTGATTTGGTACCTCAGTGAGTTATGCCAATATAAATGGTGTCTTAGAGTATTAAAAAAAAGGCATCAGACTGGTAACTACTAGTTAAGTACTGATAGGTCAGAAAATAGAGTTCTGTAGGTACTTTGGTGAGTCAAAATTTTTAATTTTTTAAGTTAATACACACTGTATATAATATTGGGCTTTTAAGTCGTGGGATTTTTCTGTTTTGTTTTCAGACTCAAATTTCCAAATACCTGACAAGTTCCTAAACCTGCTTGTAAAAGTCCCCAGGTCACAAGCCAGTCGGATAAAAATCTGTTAATTGTAAAAAGGGAAGGGGGAAGGGTAGGGAAGAAAAAGTTTGTTGATAAGTTTGCTGGACTATTAAAACGTTTAACCACAGCTTGGAGCTCAAATCAGCATTCATGTGAAGTTCCTATTTATTAGAGTAAATGAAAAGTATTCACCAAAATTATGTCTTGTTTTTGAAAGAGATGCACCCCAGTAATTATAGTGTAAGACTAGATCCATTTCTTAGAAATATGGAAAAGTGAGTGAAAAACACTGTCGGGAACTGTGCTTTGTCCCATTCAAAGAACATACTTCTGTTCAAAATAAGCATTCAAATAACAGCAGAGAATGGATGAGGGAGAAATCACAGAGGCATTTATCATGCTGAATCTAGGCCCACGCTGACTTGTCTAAATCTATATAAAGAAAAAGGCTTGCAAGTGGCTCTGAAAGTGATGGGAACCCATGCCTCAAACACATGTCTTGAAAGAATGTCAGAACTTTCGTTCCCCTTTTGGCTGCGGTTACAGATGCTTTCTCTGGACTGTGGCCTCGCCAGTTTCACTTGTCTGGAGTACTCAAAAATACATTTTCGCCTGGGAGACAGTCTGCATATGCTTACAATAAGCATTAACCAAATCAAATGACTTTCACTTCAGGATAAATACTTTCAAGTAAGTCTGTTAGCGACACTCATAGTAAATTGCTAACAATTAGTTTTTCCAGTCTACTTGGGTTGCACTAATGAACACAATCACTCCTAACGTATAATTCACAGGATAAATCCCACCTCCCTTTAGATGCCTCTGGAAGAACCAAGGTAAAATGGGTATATTTTCCTGCAAGGACTCATGGGAACCACTCCAGGTCAGGTGGGCAATCCTGCTGGTTTTGTGTAACCCCGAACTTTGCTGGCTGGGCAAGAACCAGGACAAGGCTCCTGCTCACCGTGGGCATCTGCCCTGCTGCTGGGGCTGGAGCAGCCTGCAGCCTCCTGGCCACAAAATACCTAAGTTACAAAACATGGAAACTCTCAGCTCTGCAAAGCCAAAGAAACCACATTTTCCTATAACTGTGGCTTCCCCTTTTTGCAGGCTGCCCGCTCGTAATGGCTTGTTGTAAATTACACAGTGGTATCTCTAGAGATGGGAAATTCTTTTCTTATGCTTGTGAACGTAACCCAACATGAAGTGGTCCCCTAATGGGACATTTTAGGGTATTACTGGAAGGACGACTGTCATACCAATACCTCTCAGCACCCTTCTGCTAAGCCAAAACACAGAAGTATGAATTAGAATTATGTCTATATCATAATTAAAATAACCCCAAAACTGTTACCTTTAGCAATTTGAAGCTGGTTGCTGGAAAATCCCTAGATACAACTGAGCAAAGCTCACAGTAATTTGCTCCACCAACTCCTGAATAGTACTGAAATGCAATCCAATTATTATTAGAAATTATCTGCTCTATTTTTGTGTAATTTTCTTAACAATTCTGAATACCTAAAGAAGTGCTGCAGCAGACCATAAGACCCAGCTCTGGCTGTGCAACCTGCATGCATTGCATAAAATGTATGATTCTACAACTCATTAAGTCTAATTTATGGCATATGTAATTAAGCACCTTCGAATTGAACCTAGGTCTCTAGAGATAATAACACTTAGAACTTATATAGGGCTTTTTATCTTCAAAGTGCTTTACAAACATTAACTAATTAACAACATAATAAGACATGAAAGGCCAAAGTACTTACCCATAGTGCTGCATAGCCTCTGCATAATTCAGATTTTGATGTTTTTCAGTGCAAGATCCAATCTGGGTGCACAAAGAGGATTTGCCAGTGGTCCCCTTCACAATCAGAAACCAATTTTGTGCACATCATCTCTCTGAATTCTCAGAGTCCATCCCTTCTCTGCTATTTGTTGCTGAGTCAGAAGAAACAGCTCCCAGATGTGAAGGAAGGTATGGAAAATGACAGTTCACAGCAGTTTAAAGGGTGTATGAGTTATCAGGACTTTGAAGGCAGAGTAATGGAGCCTGATACAGAAAAGGGTTCCTGAAGAATTTACTGCATGAGATTTCCTGTATCACCCAAGTCCATATCCTTCCCACGGGAAATCTAATAATAATTACACAAAGTCTCTAAAGATTGGCTAAAAGATCAGGGAGAAGGCCTTACTTCAACACAAATGCATTTTCCTCTAAGCCCTACAATGTATTTTTTTTCCTTATTTCTGCTCTTCTGAAAAGTCTGAAGTATCTAGCCAGCGTGCCTGTTAGTTTTGGGGTTTATGTTATCACTTGGTCTAGTTTACACACTGTCTCAAGAGACCATGTGTCTCGAGACAGCCTTATTATCTGAATGAATGTTTTCTTGGTGATAGCAATGTTGCAGATGTTATACCAGGCTACTTGAATCCCCCCTGAACATTCCTAATGCAGAAAGATGACAGATAAAATAAAAGGGGAGCAATTAATAGTGATAGTTTCAGTGGCCAGTGCCTCGGACATCAGCCTGTGTCAGCAATTTTTTTCCTGAGCTCAGAATGCTGCCCATTGTCTGTGCACATGCTGTGCTTGAGCATCACCTGTTCACCATAAAGAGGATAATGGTTGTGATGACAGGATCCCTGGTGCCTCCCCAGACAATGCCTCTGTCCCCTTGGGGATCCTACAGTGCCCCAACAACTGAGTTTGGGGACCAGTGGAAAAACACAGCAAGCGTGTGAGGTAGAACAATGCACATGTACCTGCCTGAGTCTGCACACCGAGAATATCTCAGAAACAAACACACAAATGACTCAGCAGCAGCAGTGCAGGTGGAGCCCCATCAGAAATTAAATAAAATGAGAAATACCATGGACCAGAAAATAACATGCCTGTGGTGGAACTAGCAGGCTTTTGTGCTTCCCTACAGACACACAGTCCAGAACAAATCCTGAAAGGTAACAATCTCACAGGAGTAATGCCTACAAGAGATCCTATGATAAACATAGGGTCTAATCAAAAGCATTACGATTTTTAAATGCAAATGTAGAATAGAACTGTCAAAATGTTTTATCCCTAAATTGTGAATGCTAACCTTCCCATACTTATTATATAGCAGTACATTTTAATTTGCCTGGAGCAGAGTTGAATACAGCAAGCATCACAAACACAATCAAATGGATATTTGAAAGAACTGCACTTCACAATAGCTGTGTGTCTGAGCAAAGCTTCAAATGTTGATCAATTGATTAACAAAATCAAAGAATACATTTCCCAAATGAGCTGCTGTAAAGCACTCAACAGGACCAGAGAAAAACAGTATAAAGTTCCACAGAACAGCAGTTTTCTCTAAAATATTTACAAATGCAACTTTCTACTCCTTTCCTGGTTTATAATTTAGATCTGCACAGATCTAACATTAAGAATAAAACACTTCTGATAAATCAATGGTTTGACTCTATTTCAGTGTGGCAAATTCACTCAAATAAAGACAGAAAACAATGTGAAATTATCCAAAGGTATACTTTAAATCTTATAGAAAATCATGGTACAGTTGCTCAAATGTCTTTTAAATTTTTTATGAACAAATTAAAATGGCAAAAATATAAAATTAACCCTAACTACTATTGTTCTGTCCATCTGCCATCTCCAGAGGTTTCTGCTGCTGCCATGTTTTTTTTTTTCCTGTGTCAATCAGCTTTGCAGAACACCTATCCACCAAATGGTTTTAGTTTGGTGACTTTTACCTGAACAACAGGATGAAAAAAGGAAAACTAACTTTCAACGTGAACCAAACCTATTATTTGCTTGAGGTTTCTTTTGTTTTGTCTTCTTTCTAAAGGCAGGTTTTCTTGTACCACCTCTTGCAGTAGTTTCATCTGTTATACTGTGCTGTCCTCACCATGATAAAACCCGAGCTGGGATGAAGATCCTTCAATATGCTCCCTTTGTAGAGCAAAATTCAGAGTTGTTAATGAGCAACGAAGTTCTCAGCATCATTCTCTTTACTCCCCCATCTTTGGAAGAGGCATTTGTCCATGAAGAACACTTTGACCCTGTCATGTGGCTGCTGTCCTCATCTGGAAGTTTATAAGGGAAAAACCTGAAGGATCAAACCTATTTTTTGGACTTAAATGAAAATTTTGCTCAGCAACAACTTAAAATATCAATTGGAAAGCCTCAATCTTCAGAGTTTCTGACATTTGATATTGATGTTCTGACTCTCCTCGGACACAGGTTTTGCAGAACTTAGTCTTTCCCATGAGCTGCTGCTTTACTAAGGAGGAAAAACCCACACCACATTATACCCTCAGTAATTCTTAGAGTAACAGAGATTACACTGATCTGCAGGATTTTTCTCTTTTCTAAACAAATACCTTTCTGGAGCAAGCCTCTATGCTGAAATCCTCTTGGGTAAACAGAGAGCACTCCAGGACTTACTGCATCTTAAGCAAGTGAACAAATATTTAGCCTTATGACGCTTAGGTGGGTGAGTCTCTATCTGTACCTTTGTTTCATCTTCCACCTGGAAAAGAAGCGTGGCTGAAGGAACCTGACAGGAAAAGAAAAAGGAGAAAAGAGAAGAGGACAGAAATGGTGACTGGCCAATGTTAATAGAGAAACCAGAAATGGGGGAGGTCAAGTTGTAGGGAAGGGATATTTTGTCTCTCCTTACATTTTAGCAGATCATTTCAACAGAGCTTCCTTTCACCTTAACAAAACAGGCTTTAGCCCCTATTGCCCTGTGCAGTGAGGTAAGGAGGACTTTCAAGGATCACACAGACAACACAGGAAACTTCCCATCACTCTGTATGCCCTCAGGGTGCCAAGGGAGATGTCCCAGTTTCTGCCTCTCCCTTCCGTTTGCTATTTTCTCAGAAACTTACCAGGAACACTCACTCAGCAGCAGCTCGGTGGGAGAATAGCATTTTTTTCTACTCCATCCTTGTCTGCCAGTTAATGAAAGATTTTGTGAGGTAGAAACCAGTTTTTTGGTGGTTTTTTTTTTCTTTTTTTGTTTTGTTTTGTTTTTTTGTTTTGTTTTGTTTTGCTTTTTTTCTTCCAATGCTGTTATTCTTATAATGCACATGGACTTTTTGATCCTCCACCTCTGTATCATGTCGTCCTTCAGTATCTCAGTCAGCTCCTAAGCTCAGGAGGAAACAGCAGCGATTCTGCCCCTGGATCTTATTTTCATGTAGGTCTGCTGATCACATGGATATCCTTAGCCTTACAACAAGTGATTTTATGGTGTCATTAATACCATTTTAATTCTAAACAACTAAGGCACACAGTAATTGCTTGGACAGGAGGTTGGGCACCAAACTCGGATTTCCTGTCAAAGTCTCCAATGTTCATTCATTTGCTGATATTTCAGGTTTTTTTTTTTGCTCCAAAGTATTCGCAGAACAGGTATGAAAGGTATTGGAGCAAAAAACAAGTCAATGAATGCAATTAAATGAAAGTATTTAAATAACTAGTGGTTTTTCTTCTTCCATATGACTGTCTTTCTGTACAAGAAGGCAAGATGAGGCTCTTCCTGTGCTAGCAGATAGCTGCAGCTCTAGCAGATATCTTCAGCAGTTGCTGAAGTGCTAATATTGATCAGGCAAGATGGAACATGTTACTGAGGCAATTGGTCAGGCTAAAGCAGTGCTGGCAGCACATGGCATATTACGGATGGCTGAGGCAGCTGAGGATATCTATCTTTCTGTCTATCTACCTGTTTTCCAAGATGTCTATCATCATTGAACTTCACTACCAAGGAACAAGGGCAGCACTTAATCATCAATAGATAAATACTGTTTATGCCATTAATTGGGGATTGGGTCAGATTTTCCTTGTTTGTACCTTTGCTGCTCTTTTTTTTTTTAGCTCAGTGGTTGTGAGACAGTAGCATTTTCTCACAGCCTGTATGTGTTGTTTTGGGACTCGTGTCAGTAGCAACAGCACAGCTCTGTGTGTCTGCCAGGGCTTTTTCAAGAGAGCTCCTTTCCAGGAAAACAAAATAGCCAGCAGATGAGGGTTACAAAATTTCAATCCAGAGCCTTTTCACAATACCTGATACATGGCTTGGGAGCAGCAGCAGTGTCCAGTCTCTGCACCTGCCCCATCACAGGCTGCCACAAGTGTCTGAATAGCAGAGGGAGTTTCCCAAGCGATACCTACTGCAAAGCCACAACTTCTGTGGCTGCACTTTCTCTATAGTTAGTATTCAGCAAAGAGACTGCAACAGTGCAGGGCTGTGTGTTTGCTGGCATTTTTCTTGTTCAAAGCTTTTGACAACACTTTACTGAGGCACATAATGCTGCCTTGAAATTGGCCTCTAAGCCACATTTTGAGAAGATGAAACACGGGCTCTTGGCTGGGTGTTTTTGCCCTGTGCCATGGCTTGCTTGAGGCAGAAAAGCACCCCTCTCCCCCTTCCAAACCTCTCAGCTCAGGTATCTGAGTCTGGCTCTGACCATGAGATTCCCCTCCAATGTAACTGTTTCTCTCTCTCTCTTTTTTTTTTTTTTTTTCCCTTAATTTTTACATTACTACTTACAAGCTCTGGTATACAGATTTCCCCTTTTAGTATTTAGGCCCTTACATGGTTTTAAACTCTAAGGAGAATTAAATTCTCATTACAGAGTCTTATATTAAAAACCATCTTCCTGGGGTAATGTTGGGAGTAATCATTGTGCCCTCTTATTTTTATCTGAAGTATTCCAAAAGGAGAGTTAGTTAGTCCAAATTAGGCAATGGAGTTTTTGCCTTGACATTTGGGAGGTCAAATTTTGCCTGTGACTGTCAACCTCTCAGAAGAGGAGATGGCATTTGGAGTAATCCAAAACTCCTGCAGAGTTACATTACTGTGGCAGCCAGATGAGTAAATCTAGGCTGAAGATCTATTGGTTCAATTACTGCTTGGGGTCAGGACATGCCATAAATTATTAGATATGCAAATGGAAAACTCTGACTGTTGATGAAAGAAAGATGGATGGATTTCTTAAATACTCAGAATTAGTGCAAAGACTATATAAACTGATGTATAGTAATTTGCTTGTAAAAGATTTCTGTTCTTAAATTTTATCTGTGTGCAGGTAAAAGTAATTTATTTTGTTTTGTTTTATGTGCATGTCATATTTCAGAAGTAAACCTGAGAAATCCTTTGGAGGTGTGTTTTGCATTTCTTCTGCAATGTCTCTTGATTTTTGGAAGCAGTTTCAGAAAAGATCAGAAGATGGCAATTCTCATTCTGATCTCGCTTGCCACAGGGTAAATCTGCAGCACTCCTCTGTGTTCTGGGAGCACACACTGACAAAGTGCTTGGGAGGAGAACCATTCCCTTTGCCTGTGGAGGCAGAGTGTGCAAAGGGTGCCACAGATGAGCTCAGGTCTGTGTGTCTGCTGTAGAGTGAATGAGCTGACACACGACAACTCGACCTTATCACAACATGAACTCTGTGGCGTTTCAAGAGATTTTTGTGGAGATGAAAATAAAATGCAATTAAGATATTACTCTACTTTTTGCTGTCACTTAAATACATTATTTATAGTCTTCTCAGTGTGATTAAAGATGGAAGAACTTACCACTACTTTAGTCATGTAGGAAGTCTGCTACATATATAAAAACTTGTTGAATTTCTCTTGAGGGTTCTCTGTATTGGGAGAGAAGCTTTTACTACACGCAAGACAAAATGATGATGAGAGTGAGAATAACGTGAGCTGTTCAACGCCACCTGCTGCTGCAAGGGGAAATATATTCCCAGAGGTACCTTGGCTGAGCAGGAGCAGATGCGGAACCACTGGGAAGCTTGTTCTGCTCCACAGTAACTTTGCAGAAATACATCCCAACACAAGAGGGAATACCCTTTCCCAAAACTAATGCTGACTTTCCCAAAACTGATGCTGACTTTCCCAAAAGTGATGCTGACTTTCCCAAGCAGTCTGTGGAAGCCCAGGGAGTTTCTAAAGGATATACAGCATCACTCCCTGGCTGGAAACTTCAAAATAATTTTCATTTCTATCACTCTGGACAGAATGGTTTTCAAAACTACTACAGTATTTTTGAAAACTCCTATTCACTGCTTAAATATAAATTTCTTAACCATCGCTCTTGCTGTCATTATTATTATTATTTAGTAAGACTTCACAGGTTTGAAAACTGTGAAGTTCACTTCACTTTTCAAGACTTCTAGGTTTGAAAACTAGACAGTAAACTGAAAGTTACTCAAGTGTTCTTTAGGTAGAGATCAGAAATTAGCTCCTAATGTGCAGTTTATATAACAGAAAAAAAAAATAGGAAATGCATTTTAGCACCTTATAGTATATACTAGTTTGAGACAGAAATATTCTTTTCTTTATGCAGGTATAGAACCACAAGCAGCAATGGAAGGTAAGAAACTGCAGCTCACCTTTCCCACCTTTGAGAGTGGTGGAAGCCAGTGATGCCTTGTGGGTTAAAGTGATGTTTTGTACAGTGGTTGAACGGAGATGACCTCATTCCAGCATGACACCAACGTAATTTGGGAATAACTCCTTGAAGCCAACAAAACTGTACAGGGAGAATCATAAAAATGAGAGCAAACAATCAGTTTTTAAATCTTTTCCTATGCAATTCTGACAATCATTTTATGTTTGTAAGAAGGTGACATAAACTACTCAATATGTCTAATTCTTAATTTCTGTGTGGAAGTGATAGTAATAAGGAAAAAAGTATAACTATAAAGTGTTTAAAAATTTCATTTAAAATGTTATCTGTAAAAACTGTTTTGTTTTTTTTAAATATTCATTTAAATCTTATTAGTTCTGGTTTGAATCAATCATGAAAGTATCAAAGTTCAACAAAATTTCCATTAACCAGAAAAGGTACTCAGAAATGGATGAAATTTAAGAGAAATACCTGAAATAAAGAAGAAAAAGAAGTAAACCAAAAGCAATATCAAATATCATACCTTAGTTTATATTTTAGAAAGAGTTTGAAAATCCTCTATGACATAATTTGCAAAAAGGAATCAAGGAAAAATCCACCTTGAGGAAGTGAAGAACTGAATAAATTCCACTTTTTGTGTGACTTCTAAACAAGTGTAAAGTCTCCTTTAATGCTGTTCAAGCCTTCAGTGTTCTAACCAGCATGGTCACTTGGTACAGACTTGGGGTCTGTTTCTGTAGGCTGACAGGATTTAAGAAAGAATAATGTTAATTTTACAGAAACATTGCTTTAAACTTACAAGAAAGAAAGATGCTGTAGATGCTGTAGAAGTTTAGCAGCATATTTGTATTCTTTGGTGTTCTTTATTTTGAAACCCCTTTTTCCCTCCTGTAAATTTAATACATTTCAATTAGGTTTGCCATATGTAACTGTAATTTTGCAACAATAAAAAAGCATATTTTTTCAGTAGCTATATTAATTTGTGGAAGAAAAAGTTCTCTACTGAACCTTTTGGGCTTGCATAAAAATGTGGATTACTGACTAGCTGGAAAAAGTTTTAAATTTTATTATGGTTTTATTTATATGAAATGGCACAATGGGCCCATTCAAACAATTTTTGTCTCATTCATGGACAGAGATTTTTTTTTAGATTGTGTTCAGAAAGGGGATGCCTTACAGCTAACTCAAAATACATTTTACTGTCTGGCCCCCTCCCCTCAGTTTGCTTATAGCCAATGACAAACTAATGATAATATATTGGATTTGCTGTCTCTTCTTTTATTGCTTTCTTCTTTGCTGCCTTAACAGAAAGTTTGTAGTTAAAACAATTTTAACAGCTTTAATGAATGGAAGCAAATTCATATTTCTAGAACTTCAGCCAGAAGTAACTATATTTTCAGCAGTCGAATTTTCATTAAAATTTACAAAAGACCTCTGCCTTCACTGATTTATTGTTGCATTAGGTAAGACTACACAGAGTATATAAAATACTGTGTTACTCCACTTGTTGTCTGATCTAACATGTTATCAGTGATTGCAAGTACATTTTATAACCCCAGCTGCTGAATCGAAAAAAAGGTGATACAAGCATCAATCTCCAGGATAAAATCAGAGCACTTTCTACCACGGTTTGACCTTACTGATGCCTTTGGATAGTCTTACTTGTCTAAGTCCTTGCAACAATTACCAGGGGAGGGTAAGAAAATGCAGCTTTAATGGTGCAGACTGAAATTGTTAACAGCGTCAAAGACTCGCACACAAAGCAGAGATTTCCAAGCACAGGAAAAATTTGAGGAAACTCCGAGGCCACCACAGGAATGAAATGGAACAGGGCTGCAGACATGAGGCACAGATTTCATTTGTACTCCTTACTGTCTGCATCCCTGAACTCCCAGAGCCATTTAGCAAATACAAAAAGCTATAAATAAAAAACTTAGACCTCAAGATACAGTTAACTCCAGCTGTAGCTGCCAAATCTTATTTATAGCACCAGGAGACACAGTTAATTACAGGTCACAAAAATGTTAATTTCTGTCATAATACAAGTTATAGTCTAAGAATGAAAAAGCTTCTTTTTGTACCAAAATCGTTTCTTCTAATAGAAGCCTGTTAATTTGAAATACCATCTCTATATGTAGACTACAGAACAGCCAAAGAAAGGATAAATGCTCCTTATCAATCTATTTCATGGTTCTGCATATAATAATATACAAATTAAAATACCAAATCCCATCAATTTTTCCAAAGGAAAAGTACTGTAGGTAAATAAGAATTAGAGATGATAATAAAGACTATTTTGAGCAGTTTGCCTATTTGAGTTGTAGCTGCTTATTATTAACATTAAATAAATTTTGAATTAGTATTTTTAAGATGTTAAATCCTCATGATAACAGAAAGTGAATAAAAAAATCCACCTTATGAACAAACTTAACTGTTTCCTCCTAGCAAAGAATCACCAATCATTTGAATGATTCTGAAGTACGTGGGAGAAGTATTAAGACAAACATTATGTGAAGGATGGAGTTAATTATACTGCATATAATCCGACACTGGTCACTCCACAAGTTGTAATTTATTTTCCACTTATTTGCATTTAACTTCAAAGGTATTTCAGGAAATGTAAAATAACATGATTTGAGCAGTCACAAAGATGATACACATTTAACTTCAAAACTATGTTTCAAACTCCTAAAAATAAATTACATACAATTCCAGGAAATAACACACCATTGTCATGCAACCTGTAATTGTTGCCTCAAAAATAGTAAACTCATTTTTGTAGGGGAAATATTTCAATTTGGGGCAACAGTATTCATCTGGCAGGTCTTATACAAGAAAACAGTTGGGTAATTTGCATCAATAGACTAATCTAAATTCATAGTAGAATCTGCTTGGTTGAAATGGTCATATGACTGTAACTTCATATGGAAAATTAGCAGACTGGTTTGAATTAATATCCAACCCCTACTTCAGAGCAGACAGTCTCATCAGCTACATGGGGAGAGCTGCAGCCTTCTACAGCTTGTATTTATCATCACAACTTTGTTTCTTTATATTTTCTTTTTCTATTTTTTTTGTTTGTTTTACAGGGGGAGCTTCTTTTGAGTTTGAGTCCTTAGGATAGCTTTACAATCCCTGTGTATATGAACATATCTAAAATTCCAGCATCTAGGTCAGTACCGAGCTTTCCAAATACTTAACAAACATCTTTTTGTATCCCTTCATGTCAGATTTAATTGTCCATGGTGAAAGGAAATGCTAATCAGAATTCAAGAGAAGTACTCCAAGACATGTATCTTTCCAACCTGAACTATCCTACGATCCTGGGAAAGCATATAAGGAAAAAAGCAAGTTTTCATCTTATTTAAAACATCAAAACAAATTAAATAATTTAAAATTTTTATCATTAACTAGAGCATGGCTTTTATACAACAGCTCTATAAGAGCGAGGTGCACTGGGGCACACTGAGGGAAAAGCTCACTTCACAAATACCTTGTTCCTTTCAAGGCCTGGGAGGATGGCATTTGAGAAGTATTAGATCATACACTTCTTTCACAACATTATTTCAGTACTTGTGAAAAAGATCTGTTTTCTATTCTCTGTCCCATGCTTTCCCCAGATATTCCTAATATCTGTTCACTCTCTGTAGTTGCCCTCCACAGCTGGTCAGGAACGTTTGTGGGGCATGAGAGAAACACAGACTTGCTGTGTCCTGGCTCACTCTGCTCCTTCCCAGCAGCAACACAACTGGTGTAACTCCAGCTGTGGTAGCTCACCACACTGATAACAAGCCCAGGGAGACACCTTGCTGAAAAATAACAAAAAGAGCCACACAAACAGCTGAGAAGGTGCCTGCAACTACTGAGTCCTTTGGAGTAACTTACACTGGGACAAACCCCACCAGTTCTTCCTAATCTGGTGTCTCCCTCAGAACTCCTTCCTCCTGGGAACCATCCCATGGCATGTAAGCTCCAATTAAGTCCAAGCTGAGTGTAAGCACCTCTGTAAGCCACCCAGGAAAGCCTGGGCCCACTGAAGCCAACAGAAGCTTTCCATTTGCTTTCAAAGCTGCTCTGATGTCCCCAGAGGGAACAGTTCTTTGCATGTTTGTCAGGTCCACATTTGGTCTGCAAACAGATACTTTGCAACTGATATCTCTCTTACTTTGTTTTTGTGTGGCCCCATCTAAACAATGATAATGCAATTTCAAGTGAATATTATTTATTGGAAGGTCTGTCATACAAAAAGTATTAAAGTTTCTTTTCATAGCTTTCATCTGAAAATAGAGACCTTTAAGAATATATCTGCACAAAATGCATGGGGATCTTTGAAAAACAAGCTTCATAAAAATGTGAAGGTAATCTACAAAAATTATGGCAGATTTTGTTTAGACCAGCCTTGCAGGCTTGTGGCATTTCATTTTCAGCAGTGGTGGCTGTGCAGCCGTGCTGGCTTGCACAGCTGGCTAGGGACAAACAGGAAGGCAAGGTCCTCGCCTGGCAGAGCTGACAACTTCAATCAGGGTGACAGTCTAACACAGAGTGACAGCAGTGGCGTGCAGGGGGTAGGAAGGGCAACAGCAAAGATCAGGGGAAAAGTGCTTTGCAAGAGCACTGTTTCGTAGGGACCCAGATGAGCACACTGTTGCAATACCTTAAGGTTGGTTTGTTTGCTTTTTAATTTCAGGAGTGTCAAACTCAGGTATGACTGCCCAGATATGGGCAAGCTGATGCAAAGAGGAAGAATTTTGGTTTGGAATGGAAAATGACAGAGAAGGAGGGCAGGAAGAGCATCTGGTAGGAAAAGCATAGGGAGGAAGTACCTAGAACAGCAGCATTTTCTCCCAGGCTTGGTTACATCTGCAAAACATTGAAGCATCCTAAATAAAGTGCTGTTGGGCAAGTGCTTGGGAGTGACAGGGATGGGCAGGAATGGCAGCAGTACAAGTGCATACCTATCTTCATGAAGTCTCACACCGTTTTTGCAACAGCCCTTTAGAGAAATCATAGCACACCATTCTTAACCAGTTTGGCACAGCTTCTCTTATACAGGAAACCACTCCTATGATCTCATGCAGGTATGGGACTGAAATTATCTGCTGCAGTAAATTCACAAGTTTAGCATTCCTTGCTACTGTGACCAAAGGTTAATGTTTTGCTGCTTGACTGGATCAAAATCACCAGTTGCCTATTACATATTTTTGTGGTCTTGCTCACACATTTGACTTCAGCAGACTTTGAGTAGTCTAATTCTCTGAGTGGTAAATGAAAGCCATGTATGTAAGAGATTAAGTTTTGTTACTGCAGAACAAAGCAATTCCACAAATGGTTTTCCCTTGCAGCTGATTGGGTCACTGAGGGTAGCTCCAGCCAGCACAGGCAGCTTCTGGCTGCAACATGCTGGGTGACCATCACGGAGAAGGAGGGACTGCAGCAGTCTGGAACAAATACCTGACTTCAGGGCTACAGCTTCCTTTGGCACAGATGGCTGTGTGCAGCAGGTACCACAGTGTGTGGTGCTGTGCAATAGCCATCCCTGACACAGATGAACAAAGAATAAGAACATTAAAGACTTCCAGGGAGAAGAGGAAGGGGTTTGGAATACTATCTCATTTCAATCCACTTCCAAAAACTACAGAAATGGAATAGTATTTTAAAAAAAGAAATTCTAATCTAGATGTTCAATAACATCCCACAAAACTTTGCTTCATTTTAAATACTCCATAGGATTTGAATGGAGGCCTCTTTTACACACTTGTTCAAAAATGAGAGTAAAAAACTGAAATCCTTTAAATGGATGTTCTACTGTATGTCCATGCTCCTACTCGGAGTAACCAATTGGAAAATTTATCCATAGAACTGACCTGAACAATGTTACTCTCTTGAAAGTTCACCTTTCTGTCAAGTTGGCAGCAAGTTCAAATGATTTGCAGCTGTCCTTGCAAAGTGCTCCCTGAGCAGTGTGAGGGGGAGCAGCTGTGGGGCACGGGGTAGAAGTGTTAACCAGAGGTGTTCCATTTGAGAGCACAGGTCTGCACAGGGCTTCCCACTGAACTATAATTTACTATGCAAATGCCAAAATAAAAAGAGCAAAGGTTTTTTACTGAAAATATGGTGACACTGTATTAGTTCTAGAAGACAAATAATGAGAGTCACTGAGGATGAGGAGGTGCACTGCAAGTGCCAGGAAGCAAGCCTGAAAGGTAGAGGGAGCAGACTATTTCTCTTTGTTATCGAGTGAAATGACTCCACAAATATGACAATAAATCACTGCAGGAATCAATCTGAGTGGAGGCAACTGCTCCATGCTGATAATGCATCAATCAATATTTAATGTTTACACTTTAATTAATCTGCACGTAGGAAGCATTCTTTCAGTGACAAAAAAGTGATGAGAAATAAAACACCTTTTATATCAAACAGCGACGAATGGCTGCCTATCTGCAAGGCTTTGATTGGGCCCTCCATTGATCATTGCAGCCTCTTTCGATTGCACCAGTGTGCAATGTCACATTTGGGTATAAAGCAAACACCGTGGCTTTGAGGGAAGAAGGGGGAGGTTCTGAATCTGCTTTTGAGTGATTACAACTTAATCAGAACAAAGAAAGACTGATAGGGAAGTGAGTTCTTTGGAAAGACTGGGCAGAAGCAATTAAACAAAAAGATTTTCAACATCTGCATCGATGACATCTATCTGAACAGATTTGTACTGTGTATTACAATTATTGATACCTGCTAAGGCTTTGCACAGAAAAACAATTCAGATGTTGACTGGCAAAACTGCCTTCCCTTATCAGAGCTACCAGTGGAGACTGAGAATTGGTCATTTTGTCACTGTTCTGAATGTCAGGGAAGGGCCAGGTGCTGCATGGACACAGGAGAAGTCAATTCCTGCCTCAGAGTGTTTTTCCTCACTGCTCTCTTTAACCCTTGTAAACTCTAGTTCCTTCTTTTTAAAGGGCCTGATTCATTGTTCATTGATGTCAACTGAATGACGTCTATTGACTTCAGCAGGCATTGCATTAGTCCATAGATGAATGGTATTGAAAGGCACAGTGATGAAAGACAAATGAAAAGACAGTGATACTAGACCAGTAATGTTCAACTATTCCTTTAAAACAAGCAGTACTACAGCAGTACATTCTCCATACATAACTAAAGCTTTCCTAAGCTTATGTCTAAAACAACTGTTTCAAATGTATTTTCTCATAATAAATGCAACAATAACTATTAAAAATACAAAGACATTAACATTCTAGAACTTAGCTCCATTAAAAATATTAGAGCTGTGAATCTAGACACAAAATTGCCATGACCTTACTATTTGTGCGTCAAATTTGAGTTATTTTGCAAAGTCTGCCATGAAGTTAGGATGGGACAAGGGACCTACGAAAATATCAAATCATTTTAAGCTTTTAAGTAGGCCTGCCACTAATTAAAAACAATTACAATTTTGGTTTGTTTTCACTAAAGAACTTTTGTTGTTTTACCAGTAAACAAATAGGAGGATTGTACTTGGGATCCAGTTAAAGCATGTTGCCAAAATGCCTGCCCAGATTTGGGACTTCCCGGTTTAGGGTGCTCTGACTGCTGGCTTAGCCACTTCTTGAACAAAAACAGAAATGATATTATGGTACAAAGTCATATACTAGAAGGAATTTGAAAATATTAATCCTCAGTCCTGTAAGTTTTTATTTCTCTGTTACTGCACAATCTTTTCCTGTGGTTCACAGAATTTTTCTGTCTATTCCAAAACTCTAGGGCACTCACAAGACCCCTGGCATTTTGGAATATCAGCAGCAAAGTATTTCAAATATGAATGACATCAGAACACTTCCCTTTATTGGCAAAAAGTTTTGAAATATAGTAGCACACAAAAATGGAAGGAAACATTCGCTGAGGAAATGAAAGAAGATTAATATGACTTTTAAAATGCAATAATAGAACTGAAGCTGACTTTTCTTCAGATGTTTCCTTGTCATTCTCACATTTTTTCCCACAGAACTTTGTATGCAGATAAACAAAACCCCACAGATTTCATAATCTTCATAAAAATGGAGACAATGCCATCTCACCAAAATCCATAAACAGCTTCTCAGCAGATTTACTACATAAACACATATCAACACACAGAATTGAGTCTGCAGTTTATCCTTTCCATAACAGCTTCTTTCCCCTTCTGTGCAAATAAGTTGAACAAGCTAAAAAAATAAAAGGGCAAAGTCAAAAGAGAGGAATGCTCTATTGTAATGCATGGTCAACTACAAATATTTATAGAAAAGATGAAAACACTACTGTGTGCTCATCAGGGTTGCCCTAGGACAGCTTTAACATGTATAGTTAATGTTTATGGAACAAAACCAACTTAGTGAATGTAAAATCTTCATTTTCCTCATTTGCACCCAAAGTAAAGGTAAACACCCAAAAAATGCCAGAAACCCAAAATAAAATGCAAACAAAAAACCTTTGATTGATAAAATCCTGAGGCACCAATGCAAAAGCACTTAATGTTGTCACTCAAAGGCAGAAAATGCAACTTTTTCTGTTTTTTCTGATGATTTTATTCTCCAGTTGTATATATCTTGCTGCACACAACTAGAATAGCAGCCCAACCCAGAAAGTCCAATCCCAGCCCCCACGAGCTACATGGATCTCCAGAGCTCCGTGGCTTGGTTTGCAGCAGCAGCCCTGACGTGCGAGGACATGGGTCACACACTGTGGCTTTGAAACCCTGTCAGCTGGAACTCCTGAGGACACCAGTGCCAGGGTCCTTTGGCACACTGCTGGAGCCTTGCCTTTAGCAAAGGAGATACCTCCCAGTCCTGGACCCTTCTGGCAGGGCTATGCTACAGTGAGCTCCCAAGTGTCATCACTGCGTCAAAGTGTCAGGCCCAAGCACCAGGGCACTCTCCCAGCATCACTTCTGCCTACAGCTGTTGGCATTAGTCCAAGTACTTCCACCTTAGTTACATAAATAAGGAGCACCCAGTGAGATCTAAGAGTACCAGTCCCTATTTAGCACCAGGGCTTAGGCTAGCTTTCCATCTCAGCTTGTCACAGCTGTCTGCTGCATAAAAAGAGTCTGAAATGTACTAAAAAACCCTGGAAGACTAATAATTCATTAAGCTGACAAATGAAAAGTAAGTCCTATCGATCAAGAGTAGAACTTCTTGGTTATAAAGGAAGCATATATTATTCTGACAGTATTTTCTCACGATAAGCTGAAGTTACAAAGAAGACAACCAATTTGATTCAAATAACTGTCTCTCCTCAGAAACATTCATGATTGCAGCCATCAGGCACAAGTTGGTGGGGTAGTATGACTACTCCCATTTTGAAAAATTTGGATAACTGCATAATATCAAGGAAACGGGACTGTATCACTATCACAGGCTTTCTGACTGCTGATCCTATGAAAAATGGTAAGCAAAGGGCCGATACCTGCACCACTGACTCACAGCACTACTAAATGCCAGCGTGGAAGGATGTGCTATCATACACACACAGAGGATAACCTCTCTCCCACCACTAGCACTGAAAAGCTCAGGGCTTATTGCACAGCTAATGAGAACAAACACATTTGCAGCTGGCCTTGCACCACCTGTAGAAGGTGAAAGTCGGCCAAAAGCCTACAAGACTCTCCAGTTGTGATGAATGGATGGAAACCAAAGTGTGGCTCAGATTCAAGCCCTGCACTAGTTACAGCACTGTAATATTGTGCCAACAGACCCACTTAAAAGTGAAGGGCCCAGAGTGAGAGGCAGTCTCTAGTATTCTGTGATGGTAAAATACATTAGGGCAGGCATCAATTTACCTTGGTTAGTTATGTTTTTAGTTATGCTGTATTTTTTTGCCCAGGGGCCTAATTTATAATTGTAATAATAAAATGTATTATGAAGTATAAGCCAAGCACATGCAGTTTCTAATTCTATTTCCTCTCAAAGGAAAGAGCTAAGCTGTTAAGCTCCAGGTTCTTTCAACATTTCCTATTTGTGACAAACACAAACGTCTGAAATCAGAGATGTACCACTGCAAGGCTTTTACAAAGTTCAGGTAAAGCAAGTTAAATATCTGCCTTTTTCTTCTTTTTTTAATGCTCAGATGATATTTCTAGTTCCTCAGTGTCACAGCAGTCACAATGCCTCATTCTGCAGGTAAACTGAAGTTACAGTGACCACTCCAGTTACACCCCCCCACAACAGAAAAGTAACCATCCCAAAGCTTCCAGGGTAGCACTTCTACCTACATTCTTACAGGGAGAACTTATGGGTCATCTGAGAGACCTGCCAGCTCCTAAGGATGGGGACAACCCAAATTCTCTTAGGAGAATGGATCTTGCTCTGGCTTGGTTGTAGAATTTAATTGAACAGCTGAGATGTTAATGTTATATTAATGATTGTACATGAGAACTGGGGGAGAATGTTCCACTATCTCCTTTCCTCTTGACTGGAGCACCCTGTGCCGGGACCCAGAGGTCTCTGGCCCCAACTGTCCAGGTCCCCTTGCTGGAGGCTCTTACTGGGAGACAATTAGAACAGCAGGAAAACAATTTGTATGTGTATGAGAACAATTTAATGTTAACAGAAAACTATGTTTAATTATTCGGGTTGTCAGTAAGTAATTTAAAAAATTGATGTCAAAGAGCAAGACTAGCCACTGTACCATTAATCTAGTGTTTTTACAATATATAGTATTTATGCTATAAACAGTAGTTTTAGTAATTAAAAAAGAAAAAAAATTACTGCAGTCATTTTTACTCTAGATTCCACTGTTTAATGTTGATATTGATAACACATTAATATCACTCAGCTAATTTAAGTTGAATAAATAACGAGGAAGAGTTAATAAGAATACAACTACCAAACATAATAATGGTTCTTAATCTTATGAGATTGTTCTTTACTCACTTGAACAGTCAGTCTCACTAATGTCAGTGGCCCAAATTTTGCAGTCCTTAATCACATACTGTTACCTTCAGTAGCTGTTGTTCTCAATTTAGGATCAAAGCCCATTTGCTGGGGCCGTGCTTTCAAGGGAGGATTGGGCCCAGACTTTTAATAAGGGGTTTGGTGGCTTACAAAGAGGTGATTAAGATCTTCCTTTGAAAAAACAGAAAAAGTAGAGTTCTTCTTTTGGATTATAACAGCACAGATAGTCGTAGCTTGTGGATTTCAGAGTATTAACTACTAATCCACAAGTGAACTGAAAGGTTTTTGTTTGTTTGTTTTGCTATTACAGTATTTAAACTTGTCAACCTTCAGTTCTCAGTAAGTCATAGTTAAGTTTCTTAGCAAAATATTTTATCACATCTCTGTGAGTGTGCCTAAAAGTTTGAGAGATCTCCTGGTCATAGCAAAAAAAAAAAAAAACAGGGTAGGTTTTTGTTTGTTTGATAGTTTGATATGGTTTTATTTAATGAAAAGCTTGTATTTATTTCTGAGAACTCAAACCATGAAGTTTTGGAAAGTAAGCCACAATAGAAAACTTTCTATTTTCCTTAAGTGACATTCAAGGTTTGTTGTTTGTCAGTGACAAACAGAAAGTACTTAGTATAATTATTATAGCACCTCAGTAAAAATCAGACTCTAGCCGTAGGTGATTGCACCTATAAAGTTTCCAGAATAGGAACAATGAGCCCTATGAAACTAATGAAAAAAATCGCCAACTTCCTCACTCCAAAGTCTGATTTTTACAAGGACTCCATTTCTTCCTGGTTGCCAAAAATGAACACTTTATTTGAATCTAGCTTAGGTCTCCGGGAAAACAATTTTAATGTAAAATTGAATAATGTTGCACCAATGACAGGATAATTAAGTGGTTTCAAAATTGAGCAATATTTAGGTAGTGTGCCCCACTAATGAAAATGCAGAAATCATATTCTAATGATAGCACAACTAAAGATAATGAATATTCAGATATACCCTTTGCTGTATCACTGTACTGTAATCAAATCAATTAGAAATCTAATGACTACTTTGACACAAACAGGTATTTAATATGCTGAAAATGTACCAGATTTCCCCCCTCAAGCATTAGTAAAATCCCCAAGAAAATTAAAATCCAGGTCATAGCTAAATTCCTTTGAAACTGGGATTTAAAAAAAAAAAAAAAAAAAAAAGAAAAAAAAGTTTAGTCACTGTAAGAATTCTTTGTGCAGTTACATTTTTATAAGGTTAAAGCTAAAAATAAGATCAAAATCTTTTTGGAGGTTACATTAAAAAATAGACCAGGTGTGTTCAGAAACCCATCACACATATGCCTGTTAAACAGATGCCAACCAATAAATTAATTAAAGCTACTCTCCTCTCAAAATAGAAAAGAGGAAAGAGCTGTTAGGGACATTTATGGGGTGACACTCACTTGACTGACAAGTTTTTCATGCTTGGCCTCTGTTATACAAACCTCTGATACTTCTCAAACATTTCCTAAAGGAAAATGAAATCCCTATCTGTAAGTAAGAGAAATTAGTAACCTGTTTCTGGGCAGTCTGATGCTAGAGATATAGCATGGCTGTTCATCAGTGGGGAGAAGTGAATTAAGGAAACGAGGTTTCAACAGGAACCTGATGAAAATCCTGGCTAATAACCCCTGCCATCACACTCAGGAAATCCGAGTTTGCGTGTGAAATATCTCACTATCCTTTGCATGCTGTACTTCATCGTGACAATTAGCACCTCAGCTGATCAAGTGAAAAAGTATCTTGTGCTGATCTTAAATACTACTACACTAATAGGACCTGAAAAATAAACAGAAAGGCCTTTGAGGAACAGTAAATGGTCCTAAAAGGGCTATGCAATTCCTCGAAACATAAACTTCTCTAAGACTTTAAGGAAAAACAACATTAATTTCTACATTTCTTCTTCCAATTTTACAAATTAATTTTTTTCTGGAAACCACACAATTGCTGCAAAAGGAATTAGTGGATGTAAGGGTTATTAAACGTGGCCTTCACCCACTGCTCTTACACAGAAAAGGCAGCTCTGAAAAAACCAAAGCTGATTAATATGAAAGGCAGCTAACCTAAAAAATAAAACCTGAACTGAATGGTGTGTGCTAATCTTTCTCAAATACACTTATGAAAGCTAAATTTGCTGGTATTTGCCATTGCTATGCAGGCTAAGTGTTCATGTGAATGATATCTCCACAGTTCTGACCAAACCAGTAAAAAATAGAGTTTTGTCCTCCCTGGTAATTTTCTCAATCTCCTGTCTATCCACAGCTGCCTGAATAGTGAACACTTCACAATCCAGGGTCATTTGTGATAAACTTTGTTTAAAAGCTGCCATTCATTACTGGTAATTTCCATAATCCTCAAGTCTCTTGTAAGGAAAAGATAGAAATTCTGTGCTATATATTTTCTCTACTGGATCTACAAACAAAATAACCCATCATGTTAGCCACATTAATAAAATACTCACCAGATCAAACTCTAAATAGCCAGCCTTAGTCTTGCCATTGTTTATTGATGTTTGTTTGCCAGCCTATCTGGAGACATAGGGAAAATCTTAATAGCTCTGGCCACTCATTAGCAAAGTACTGTGGACTCCTAATCCCATAAAGATATTAAACTATTTTTCCTTACAATAGCAACAAATGGAGGGAATTCTCATTACTTATTAAGATGTGGTACATTCTTTGCATATTGAGTTTCTTCTTATACTTTGAACTCTTATCCCCCATCACTCTGTTTCTGAGGCTGAGATCAAAGTAGATCGGCCTTACAGAGCTGCAGATGAGTGGTGGTCTTTCAGAGAATATTAATGCCCTCCTGAAGGGCCCATCTGGGGAGGAGGTGGATGGGAGAGCCCTGCCAGCCCAGCCACACCAGGCCAGCACAGGGGACACAGCCCAGCCTGGCTGAGGGGAGCTGCTCGCTCCAACTTAACCACATGGCCCAAATCTCAAAGCAATAGTCAGCCCAGGTCTCCTTTGGATGGAGAACGGTGTAAATCTGGATTCTGGCAAACTGGCACAGAGCAATTTGCTTTACAGCAGGAAAATATGTGACAAATTTTGTATTTTGCATTGCAAAAAATCCTGGTCTATTCTGGTTCGCACTTTCGACTTCTCCAGTTTTAGTTTTTGCTTCTCTGTACCTCGGCTATGCTCAAGGACTGGTGTTAACAGTGAGCTTGTGGGCAGCTTGCAAGACAGTTCCCCCTCCAGTCTTCCCCTTCCAGCAGGGATCCTGCCATACAGGGTTTCTTTCTTGCCTTCAAATTTGCTTGCAAGATTTTTAAAGGGGAATTACTTTAGAGCTTGTTAAAGGTAAGAGTAAACACGCTAAGTACTAAGACATTCAGTGGGTATCAGAAAAGAAGAAATGTTATATTCATTACAGAGGAAAATCTAGTAATAAAAAGTATTACCTGTATTTATAGCCCTTGTAACCTAATTTTTGTGACAAAGCAAAGAAGTAAAAACATTCCTTTCTGCCTTTCAGTGACCCCTATAAGAAACCCCCCATGGAGTCATTTAGGATAGTAATTTGAGTGAAAATATATGCAGCATTTACTTTGCTTGCTCTTCTTAAATTAATAACCCTCACTGATAATTAATCTAAAAGTTTCTAAAGGTATTTGCAAAAATGCCCTCAAATTAGTAAGCACTTAAAAGAAATAAAAACTTAAAAGACATTATCCACAACATAAAAGAGTAACAGAACACGGAGCTGCGTTGTTCAAATGTTAAAACTGTACATAAAATACTCCTTCAATATACACTGCCAGTAAAAACCAAAGCAAAGCAGGTCATTAAAATGTCAGACTCAGGGCAGAGTGGAAAAAATGCTGTGTTTAAAAGTAAACATGTAGGCCTTTCATAATTATTTTCCCTTAAAGTTAACTGTTTAAAAAAACCCCAAACCAACAACAACTGAACCAAAACAACTTAAAACTCACCCCCAAACAACTGCAGCATCAGGATAGAGTTAAACTCTAGCCTCAGTCTTGTTCCTAAGCGGACACTTTGGAGTCTTTATGCAGCTGGATGTCAGCTTTGTTTGTGAAATGTCATTTTCCTTTATCTCTTTTTTCTAAAGCAAAAGCAGAGTGGTGAGTTCAAGCCATTGATACCTGTGTTAAGAGTATGCTGCAGCTGACTGGGAATAACAGGAGCACCAGAAACCTTGGGAGCCCCATGTGCCCCTGGAGAACCCCGGGGAAGGTGCTGAGGTTCCATGCACAGCCCTGTGCTGGCTGATGGACTTCCACACTCATGGTTGTGGTGATGTTGAGCCTCATGCAGGATTTTGGCACTCTGTAAAGAGTTCAGAGTAGAAAACCTTAAAATGCCTTCTCCTCACGGGAACTAAAACCACTGAAACTGGCAAAAGGTTGTCAGGGTAAGTGAGAAGTTGTGGTAGTTGCTGGGGAGCTGCAGGGCACATTAATGACACTTATTTGAATTAACCAGCTCTGCAGTGCGGCACAGATGAACCAAGATGGTAAAAGAAAAACCAAAGTCTGTCTCATCAGACACAAACTATGTTGCAGTACTGAAAATAAAATGTTGTATACTGGTGTCACTTTTTCTACTTCCAAGCTTTTTGAGCCAGTAACAAAGACTAATGTCCTTCTGATTCTTCAGAGCTGAAGGTTTTAATTTCCCTTCTACTGGAAAAAAAGTGAATCATGGTCCCAAAGAAAAAACTTTCCATCTCATTAATTTTGTATATTTTCAGCAAAGTGTCTGCATATGAAATCAGTATATAATCTGCACTGAGCTTAGTTCCTACACTGTGTCTAAAAGGTGGCAATGCCCTAGTAACAGCTCGGTCCAGCAGGCACAATTCCACATTAACGGGGCCAGTCCATATCTGAACAGCACCTCTGACATGAACAATTATTCCTGATTAATCTTGGTTTTAGAGAAGTAGTTGGCTCATAAAGCACAGATAAATTTAATGATAAAAAACTAAAAAGCTGTATCCTCAGGCAGTGTCTGGGACTTCCACTGAAGTCCATGCAGGAATACAGGTAACTTATTTTGTCCTCTAACATCTCTGTTCCCTAAAGCTAACAAACACCACTGCTGAAAGTACAGGTTGTCACATTTACAATCAGCAATTAAAACCAACATTCTTCTGGTTTCCATCTGATAAGAGCAGCACTCAAAGTGGAGAGACAATGGAGAAACACATAATAGCACTAACAAATTCAACTGGTATTTAACTAGTCCTTTTTTCCTTAAATCAGCTTCTGCAATGCAAATATTTGTAAGTCGGGAAAAAAGACTGTAATTGTGTTCCACACATTATACTCAAAATACAAAGACCATGGGAGAATTTTAGCCTTCATACTCATGAAGTTTCTTTTGCTAGGTTTTGGTATTTTATGTATAATGATCAAATAAAACAGGAGGAGACAGAGCTATGGACAAAGTTTTAGATTGGTATAATTGACTCAGCAGAAAAACAAAGACATCTTTCAACAGCTGTGGTTCCATGACTGTAAATAACAGGTCTGCCATGCCCAAAACTTCCTCAGTAGGTATGACCACTAATTCTTAGTCACAGGCTTACAGTGACAATGAAAACAGCAAAAGCATACTGTATATGTATTTTTGAAACCTCTATTGTTTTTCTTCTATGATTAAAATGATGTGTAATACTTCAAAAGGATTAAAATTAGATGTTGGAAAGTTGGTTTCTAGCCACACAAAAAGCCTTCAAGCAAAATGTCAAAATTTCTTAAATTTAGAATCAACTGGATGACTTTAGAGCACTTCAACACTTCCTATAATTTCATCAAACTATTTTGATCCTGTACCAGGAGCCTAAAGCCAGGCTGAAAGCACCGTGGAACCCATGGCTTGTGACCTGTGGCTTTGGTGAAGGCAGCACACCATGACCCTGGAGGGCTGGTACTTAGTTATAATGATAGGCTTGAACACTATTCCTTTTCCTATTGTCTGCAAGCATTCAGGATGATAATCCCAGTTTAAACAGATTTTTTACTCTCATGACACCTTGGGAAGTTCTAATTACCTTAAAGATAAGAAAAAATGTTAATTTAACCTATAATCTTTGTGCAAAATCAACTACTATCAATAGTGGGGATTCCACAGCTTGGAGAGAGGGTACATTTTGGGCTCTTCAACCTAGATAAAAAAGAATGAAATAACTTTCTCTGAACATATTAGCTTGCTTGCAGTTCATCATGAGGATGTCAGAAGCTTGCTTTTACTGATTTATTATATAGCTACTGCTACTGTCTTCCCTGCCACAGGCTAAACCAGCAGCCAGTACTCCATTACCAAACCACCAAAAAAAAAGCAATTTGAAAGGACACATCAAATATTTCAAATGTTTTCTTCAAAAAGACTTATCAGAGATCTTTCGAAAACATGTGCCATATTCCAAAAAAATCTCTTAAAAGATGTTTTTCATGAGCATTTGGCAGTGATTGCTCAGAAGTTTAAAGAAACTGGTGTTTATGCTGTCTTTAGAGTGCACATGTTCAACTGTCACCCAAATGCAGGCAGCCTGCACTGAGCCATCACTTCTCCACACACCTCATTTCTAGATACTGAGCAGGAAAGATAAACACCCACAAACACCACCCACATACATATTAAGAGCACATGATACACATAACATTAAATACCACCCACCCGCTGCAAACAGTGCTCCTTCAGGGTTCCAACCTCTGTAATTCAGCCTGAGTATGACCTAGAACAAATCATGGCCATCAAGCTACTTTGATGTTCTCATCATTTCAGAGGTTTTTTTTAGAGAGGTAATCAGCAAAGTCTCTAGGATTCTTCTCCCGAAACTTCCATTTCCCAGAAGTCCTTACTCATATTCCCTACCCTTGTCAGCTCTGAAGATTGTAGGTCTATTTTTTTTTTTTTAATTGGTGGTTTGCCTTTTACTCCAGCTGGCATTGCTGCTTGAGGAAGAATCACACCTACCTCGCCAGCAGGTATTTTTCCCCCCAGTGTTGCTCACTGTGCCGAAGAAGGGGAGGCATTCCTATGGCAATGAGGTTAATCCAAACCACAGGGTAATCCAATTTAAAAAAATGAAACAGAAAGCCAAAAACTAAAGCGAGAGAGGAAAACAAAGGTGGCTGAGTATCAGCTATTGGGTCAGAAACTGGGCAGGGAAAGGTGCTGCACGGGAAGGAAATGCAAGGAACCTGTGCTCGCTGACCTTGGAGATCAGCACAGCCTGTCTGCCCAGAGCCACCTGTAACCTGCCTGATTTCCCTCCCTTGCAGAAAGGGATAGATCAGGAATAGTTCAAATGAACTGGTCAGCCAGTAGAACTGGAGGAATTACAAGCTTCTACCAAAGGATGGTGATAAAACATTTTCAATCAGAACAGCTGCTTTTAGATGCAATGTTAGGCATTAGGAAAAGATGACTTGAGCCAACAAAGGCTACCTGGTGTATTTTAGAAAACGTGCTCATGCTAACTTGTGCCAGAGGACATAGAGTATTATATCTCTACAATGAGAGATATGAGCTGTTCATGGGAACATCTTTACTGGCACAGTTATGCCTGGAAAACTGGGTGATTCACACCTTTACTTTCTCTTTTGTGTTAACTCTATCGTTCTGTTACTCCAAGCTGGAGTCAACAGATTTTACAAGGCAGCCCTGGACCCTGCAAGTTGCCCAACACATGTAAATGTGCTGAGATGCAGATCTATAGAAGCCTTAGAGAGCACTTTCTAAAAGCCATTAGGATCTGATTTACCTTCATTTATGCTGTCATTATAGCACTGCAGTTTGAAATCAGTATTTCGAGGCAATGGTTAGAAATCTAGCAGCATTTCTGTATGAGCTGTCATCACCATCTACACCACCACTGACTTTTCTTAACTGATCCAGCTGAAAAAGAAAGAAAAAAAATGTTAGATCAGTTTGAGTCCAATTCCCTGTGCCTGTGCAAATGCTTCTCTTGGAACAGGGCAGGAGAAGCAGCAGGGGCCAAAGCTGCTGCAGAAATGCAAGTGTAGCCACATTCCTTGATATTTGCATAGAGGGCCAGACTGCCTTAGAGTAAAATATCTTTAGGTGAATTCTAGTCTTTTTATGATCATCATTTTTTCTTTTTCACATTCTAGATAGAATCCATCTACAGACCTGGTGTTTTCTGGTGGATTTGTCCACACAATACTTTATGTTGGCAGCTCATTTCTGTCTTAGTCATGTTTTCATTTTTTCTTTAGCAGATGTTTACAATTACTCCTTAAAATGTTTCCATTTTCTCTGATCACTGAATGTGAATGAGGTGACATTTTTAAAAATAATTGTAGGCTTTTCTGGCCAGAAACCATGTTGTTAGATTCAAACAGTCTTTGTCTTTTAAACTGTGGTAAAGGTCTTATATCTTTGTAACAGCAGCATCTGCACTACTTAGCCTATGGCTTTTTTGTGAAAATCAAAGTGTTGTCATTACCTGGCTGTATCTTCTGCCTGGAAATCAGATGTTTATATGGCTTTTATTTAACCTTGAAGACATGAGGCCTATTCTCCTGGATTTGTGTTGGAAGGACTGCTGAATAAGAGGTGCTACAGCAGCCTGAGCTTCTGAAATGCAGAGGAGGGTTTCTCTGCTTTTCATTCAATCAGGTTTTTTCCTAATTGCTTTTATTGACTAAAATTTAGATCAAAGTTCTTACAAACAAATGCCTCATTTCCAACACCTGCAATTATATTGTAACGTTTGTAATGCTTCAGAAGTTCTTCAGAAACCCATTTCTGGGAGTCCTCCAAGCTTTTGAGAAAATTCAGCTCTTTCTTCTTCTTTCTTCTTTTGTTTTGAAAAATAAGATTTTAATTTGCAGAAAAAGTATAAAAATGCACCATCAGTTTACCATAAAGAGAGCCACGTAGATATTTTAAAAGATCACTTTGTTTTTAATGCAGTCTCGTGACTTTTGGAGTGCTGACTCATGGTTTTTGCATGCTTGACATCAGCAATACCACAACTGAGAGAAAATCTTTGTGAAAGATTCCGTTCTAGTCCTCTTGAGACAAAGGGATCCTCCAGGAAAAAGACACTGAGAAACAACTGTTTCTTATTCATTATAGTTCCCAGTTAAAAACAAGCTCAAAACCCAACTTTAAAGCAAACCATTTAAAATATCTGCCAAACCATTCCTGCTTCTTTCTTTCACCATAATGACTCAAAAAAGGTATGAACACATTTTTAGTTTGCATTGTTAGGATTATAAAATCATCAATGTATGAACATGAAACTTTTAGTATCATTTAATATTTTTCAATAAACAGCTTCCTTTAATATGCCAGATTTCTCCCTCTTTCTTGTCAAGCAAAAAGTCTGGCATTAGGGACAGACAATGACTTTCTCATTAATGATCACATGTTATTTTTAATAATAGTGTGTAGTGTTTTAGCTTCCATGAAAAAAATGCACCAATTTTATGATGACACTCAATCCTCTTAATAGAAAAATGTTTTCCCTTACTAGGGATCAAGTATTCTGAGAGAAATATGGAAATGTCACTTGAAAAAAAATTAGAACTGTTTTGCCCTTAAATAAGAATTTTAGCCCATGTGTTAATGCACTTCCACTGCAATATGCTAGCTGATACATTGCCTCAAGCTTCTGCTTGTGAAAAACAATTACAAATATTCCCTACTCCTAATAAAAGAGAAGGAAATTAGGGACTATCCTTAACATTTCTGATATCAGTAGTAGAGGAAGACGATTATATATTATACTAAGTGAAAAAAATTGGATTCTGGAACTGGCTGGTTTGGCAGCCAAAACTAGACCCTTTATTGAGCAAAACTTCCTATTCCTTCCAAGTAGTTTTCTTGCACTAAGACTTGAGGATAAATTGCTTGTGGGCTTGATAAAAATGGTCGGTATGTGCCTGTATTAAAGTATTTTTGGCATAAACTCCTTCAGAGGCAAATCAGGTCAAATTTACAAAACTGTTGTTGTCATATGGCATTAATTTGATAGCTCACTTCAGCTGACAGTTGGACTTGCTGATTCTCTTATATTCACCAGACTTTTTAATTAATTGTGCCAAGCTGAAAGCAAGCAAACAAAATTAGACTGAAAAGTTAAACTGTACTCCAGGACAGGTACAATCATTCAGTTAAATTTACACTATAACTGAGTCTAAATCTGTACTCTGCTAAGAAGTACCTAATTACACCATTAGAATAACCATTCATAGAGGGCTCCTCAGCAGAGAATATAAAACCTCCAGCACCACAGATCACTCCTTTTTTCCTACCCATTCGTTGTCCATGGACATGAACAACAATATTATCACTACGTCTAAATATTTCTGATATTTCTAACACCACTAATACTACAAAAGTACTTTTATTCCATCACCATTGTTTTTGCAAAACAATAATGAAATCATCAGCAATTTAAGTACCTGTTCACAAATTTAGATCTACTGAAGACTAGGCTATAAAAGATGTGATGTGATCTATGCTGCACCAGTCCTTCAGCTGATCACATAATGCTGGATCTCCAAACCTCAGTAAGCACAAGACTAATTTAAGAATGCCAGAACATTACTTCATAACTGCTCCTTAAGGATAGTATCCCATATTTATAATAACTCTCTGTAACCCATGGTTTATCCAGAAACTCTTTTTATTACTCTGTTAAAATCAGTCTTTTAAAAATTATACCGTATTTTCATTCTATCATTGTAGAAGTATAGTTAATAAAAAATATTTTCATTTTTTTCCCCTGTAAAAAATTTGGGCAGATGGAATTAAGCCCACATGCTGCAAATATATTAATACTAAGTATAGAGCTTCTTCTTCCCTCACCCCACACATGCACATACACACAATGATGATGTTTTACTTGATCAAGATGGGGGAAAAAAAGATTGTCTAGAGCATTTCAACACCCCTGATGTGGTTTAAGCTTGCCTGTATGAAATCACTTCTGGGACTGCTCTTTCCCAGAATCAAAATCCTATTTTAAGTGCCCAAGCCATCAGACTTTCCCTTCTTCCCAATCAAAAAAAAAAAATTCGCCCCAAAACCCAAAACACCTTTAAAGTCTTCAGTTCACCTTCTACTCTGGCTTTATAATGCATCACTCAAGTAATGGACAAAATCTCAAAGGGAGAAGCAATTTCTGTATATAAATATATACATTGCTTGGTTAAAAAATGCAAGTTGTTTATAATTTCTGGAAAGAACTCTATGTCTGAAATCAGGATAAACCTGGTATTAAAAATAAAGTGTAATGTGAGTTCTTGGCTGCAGGCCGTGTTGTTGCAGATCCGGGGTGGTGTGGGCTGAAAGCAATGTTTGTTGGCTGTTTCTCCCTGACACAGTGTATGAATCCTGTTCTGAGGTGGTCTGCTGCTTGCCTGCAGTGCAGGAGAAAATACAGCTTCCCTTTTGATGTATAATTTGGCTTCTGTTTTTTGCTTTGCTTTCCTTAGAGCACTGATGACTGAACATGACTGGAGCTAGTAGAGGATGTCAGACTGATATGCTGTTGCTCTTATACCAGAGTACCCAGCTGGGGTGTCTTCCTCATATTAAATCAAGCCCCACATGTGAGGTTAATGAAGCATTTTCCCCAAATCAGATTGGCACTAACCATTAAAATTTTTTTTGCAGGTTTTTGGTTTGGATTTTTTTTTTTAGTTATCTAAAGTTATTTGAGAATTTTGACACCATAACCACATAATTATAATTATAAGAGGAGCAACTCCATCACTTGGTGACTGAGCACAGTACTTTGACTTTTTATTTACAGCCAGGTCTGTTTGGCCAGCACCTGTCTGGACAAAAGTCCCTGACTTGCCAAAAGGTATCCAAAACTTGGACTAGCTTTCGTTGGAGAAAGCAAATTGATAAGACTGACACAGCTGTAATTGTTTTGTCAAGTAGAAAAAGACCAAGAAAATAAAACTATCTAGATGTGTATAAATAAAGAGCTTGCCAGCAGACTGGCTTTCACAGACAATTCTCTTATGTTCTCAAGAAATGGATGAAACCGGTTCTGATGAAATATCAATAGAAGTATTGGCAGATCAGAGCTGAGTGAATAGGCAAGGAGTGATGTTTGTGTTACTCAACACTAATTCTCCAGAAATCCATTTTTCCCTTTCATCTACCATTGGAGGGAGTAAAAGAAAGATTTTATTAATGAATAAAATTTCATCTGGAAGGCTAAGTAAAAAAATATTTTCATGTCTCTAAAACACACATACTGATTAAAAAGTTTGGGCAAAGCAGCACATGCATAGAAATTATGTAAGTTGGTCTCCACTTTCTGCACATATAAGTCCTTAGACTAGAAAAAAAAATAAATGTTAGGATAAGGAGTACATAAATTCTAGAATCTCATCCTTCAAATACTGATGGCAATATCTTGCATTATCTAATATAGATTTCCTGTGTCATTCAAATGTAAATATACATACATAAAATTAGGATTACAGGGGCCACAGGAGGCCCTGTGGTTAATTATGATAGCAAGAAATGTCCTTTTTTCACACAGGCAGTGCTTTGGGCAACAGGAAGAAGACATGCTACTGTTGCTCAAAGAACTTGTAATAGGTTTTGTAGGAATCTACATTGTTCTAGAAGGAACCCTGTTAAAAATGCACCCTGGTCTATACCATGGGAGTTTCCTTGTGGCCAGCTGGGCTAGAATGGAAACAGTCCCTGTTTCCTACTTGCTACCTTTGAGCACCATGCTGGAATGACAAATTAGTGCAGCTCCCGAGCTCACCAAAGCTGGCTTTTCAGGCAGGGGCAAGCGAAAACTCATCATGAATGCTTTTCCTCACAGAAGATCGTTCAATACTTCTCATCTCATACATGGTCTAATTTACACCTACCTCTTTTTATATTTAAGGTCATAAGCAAAAGAAGTTGGAACTAGTGGAGCTGAACACACTAGTTTGAGCTTGGATTTTCTTTTGTTTCTGTTGATTTTCTGAATACAAATGTAGTGATTAACAATAATGTTTTAGGAACATGCCTTGGTGAAACCTGGCAGCAAATCTACCTGTTTGGGGGCTGTTCTGGAAGAGATGACTGAATGTTTTAACAAACAAAGTTAAAAGACTCTTAAAATTCCTTAAGATTTTTATTTTTATCTTCACTTTACCAAGTGAAGACTTGGCTTGGTCAGGGACTTTTGCTTTTCTGTCACAAGGCCACTGATTAATACGAAATAAACTCCATCTATAACTACATCTGTTTTTTCTGTGCAGCTAAGGTGGCAAGCTGCTGTATGAAGAACAGAGTCTGCAAGGCTCAGGCACACAGCACTTCATGTACAATTCACAATTGCATTACTGTTAATTGATCCTGCAGTACTGTGTCCCTTATGGAGTGTTTTAAATCAATGTCAACCATAAAGGGGTATTAAACCATACAAGGTCCTTTTTTGGTTGCAGTTAAAGATAACTTATCTATGAGGACATGAATAAAACTCTAAGTGTGTGAATGTAAATATATCCAAAACTTTCAGAACTCTTTTCCTTTATTCATAGATTAGAACATGTCAGACATGGATTTTTTTTCTCTTTTCCATCATGAAAAATTCAACAAGGCCCATTGAATGATTTCTCTCCCTTATGTTTTTCTCCATCCCTGTATTAACTGGATACAACATTGGAAGTTCTGTTATCCAATGGGAAAATCAAAGCAAGTAGAAGAGAGGCTCTTCCAAAACTGGGAGTGTTCTGGCATTCACCCAGAACTTTCATGTTCTGGAAACAAGCCCTTGACAAGCTCAGACACGTGTGATTCTCACCAAAAATGAGCAGGTCTTCTCAGCCCACATGTGACAGCATAGACATCACTCTTGAAAGCAGTTGTTTCAGAAGAGCTATTCTTTAGTAACTTCATTTACAAATGTTTTTAATCCACTTGCACAGTATAGTAAGAAAAACAACTGAGGGAGTGACTACATCACTCCCTTTATTTTGGGATAGACCTCTCAAATATTTTTCACAGCCTGAAGTAGCTCCCCAGTATCACACTAAATAAGAGGTTTTTTCTTATTTCAGAAGAGAAGCACCAAATAGTCCAAACTCTTGGCCAAACCTGCCATGGTTAATGTATTTAGGGAGTTACATGACACTAATTTCTCAGTAAAGGGAAGAGAACACGGAGAAATTAGTGAAGTTGCACTATTTGGTTTCTCAGATGAGAGTCTCATACTGCCCAAGCATTGCTGCCATAGAACTGATGTATGCACAGCAATGAAGTTCACAATGAGAATGTCACTTGACCTTTATATATTACACTTTTTCTTCCAGATCCTCATAGAAATTAGGAGTGAGTCAGAACGGGAGACCGAAATCTCAGCAAAATCAATATGAAAGAAATTAAAGATGGTGAATTAACTATAAAGACTATTAGTGCTCATGACTTATATTCAAGGTAAAAGATTACACTGAAAGAGAAATTAAAGAGATAAAGAAAGACAGCTCATTATCTTATGTAATTTTCCCTTTTATGGATTAAATTTTACACTTTTAGAAGTTTGGTGGTTTCTTTCCAGTCACACTATAAGTTCTATAACTCACACAGAACTAGAATTTTTATTCTGTAGAAAACTTCAGAATAAAAGAAAACACATTAAACATACGACATATCATACAACTGGCATGGAACAATTTTCCTCTGAGAATGTAGCAGAGAATAAACACCTCAGAAATGACATATTCCTCAAACCTGCATTTAATGTGAATTTTATGGAAGATGTTCAATTGCACCTGATCAGAATCCAAAGTCAATTGTGATGCCTTTGAGTCTCCATCCTGCATTTGACAGTGCAGCTCCATGTGCTTGGAGATTTTTCTAGAGCTGTCCTTTGGAGGGTGAATCCCACTGAACAGGCAGCCTAAAGTTAATATAACCACAGTACTTGTCTGGCTGTGCAAGGGATGGTGCACAGGGGCCCTGCTGTGCTTATAGCAGCAACACAGCCAAAAAATCCTACTGTGTTTGCAAAAATAACTAGCTGATTTTTGAAGGCAGAGCTGGTTCTTTTATGTTCTGACTCAAAATACAACATATCTTCATAAAAATTGGTTGCTGTTGTTCCTGCTTTTTTTTTTTTTTCTTTAACAGGAGGAGTTTTTGCAAAGTATTCAGAAGAATGATACCAGGCTTGGCCCCAGCCCAGCAAAGCACATGTTTAACCTTCTGCATGTCACTAGTTTCTGAAATCAATGGGACTGCTTGCAGCCTGAGAGTAAATCATGTGCTTCAGTGCTCCACCACAATAAGACCTTTACAATTGTTTTCTTCTGTACAGATAATTCTAGGAACCCTCACAGAGCCTCAATGACTTTCACAGATGATGAAGAATCTCTGGTATAGGTAGGAGGAAACCTTGCTAAACACCTCTTTTTACAGCTTTATAGCCTTATGTCCCATTTCTTTGTCAACCTGGTACCAGAAATTAAACCTTGTTGGAGACATAGATTAGCCAGGAGCAGAGGGAGTTGGATGCATTTGTAAAAGGGAGGCCTTTCCTGGCAAACAAAGAAAGGAAGTTAGAAATATATAATAAAATAATTGTAGATATGTAAATTATAAGTGCAGCAAATAAAGGTCTCCTTTACCTTTGATGGTGAAAACAGTTTGGATTGTTTTTCTCCCAAAGAGTAAAAGTCTTGTATTTTTGCAAGACTGTCTTCAAAGTAAGTATTTGGGGTACAGAATTTCATTCATGAAAGCTTCTTTAAACACTTTTATTTGCTCTACAAAGCATAAGCGACACTTCAGAGATCAAGCACTGTGGAAGGCTTGGAGCAAGGTGCAGCCTGTTTGCACGGGGCAGGTGATTGACAGTTTGACTTGGAATACTGCAAGTACCCCAAATTACTGTAAACACCTTTGGAACACCAGGACCTATACTGCTAAAGTTGAAAGTTTTACAAAATGACTATGTCTGTTTTCTCTGGGAGAAAATAATTGAAATTTGGATAGACTCAAAAGAACAAAGCTGCAAGAAACTTTTGAACAAAAGGTAGTAATTAAATCGGCAATTTTTTTCTTAAATATTTTTTATTACTTGCCCAGCCAATATCTAACAAATGGCATCACTTTAGCAAGAAAAATTAGTCCTCCTCTTCTGAATAATAATTCTCCTTTTTTTTTTTAGTGCAACAAAACCCAAAAATTCAGACCTAGTTGTTGCTGGCTGAAGAGCCCTCTCCTACAAGAAATCAGTTTCTGACAAAACCTGTTATGTGCATTTAAGGTGAGAAACTACTGCCTTCACCGTTGGGTGAGAAGCCACTCTCAGCTTTACCTCAGGATGCTGAAGGGTTTTATGAGCTAGTGCTTGTGGTGTCAGCCTTAAAAACGATACTTAACATCCTCCCCCCACAAAAAAACCCAAACACGCGCAGTCACTCTTAGCCATACAGCAAACCCTCCCAGAGTTTTTCTGCTGAGCATTGTCTGGGTTTGTAGCTGTGATTTAATGTCTCCAGTCACACCTGCACTGCTCCTGCCAGGCTGTGTGTGAGACCCAACGCAGGTGAAAGCCCTGACCCCTCCTTACCTACAGCACCACCATGCAGGGGGAAAAATGGAAAATCTTTAACAGTGCCGAGCATAATGAATTCACCTCAATGTGAGGGCAGTGCTGCTGCTCCTTTAGCACGGTGTAAATACCCTGTGCCCTTCCATCTGCAGCTGGGAAGCTCCTTGCCCTGCCGCTGGGGTGAGGAAGAATTCGTGAACAGAATGTTGCCTGGATATGCTGATGAAAATGCAGGCAATGCTCAGGGAACTTTGCCTCGCTGATGTTTGATTTGTCTGCTTCACTCTGCATCTTTTCTCAGGCAGCAGCACTGGAGGTTTATCCACACTAACTTCTCCATCCACATGGCTTTTTTTAAAGTGGAGAGATGCCTTGAATGCACTGAGAGGTAAAAAACTAATTCCTAGTACCCACACCTGCCTGAGTTCAGTGATGTATTTCAGCCCTGCACATCTGACATGCAGTAAAATATCAGCATCTTACAGTACCAGATACTAATTAGAAAAAGAAATGTGTTAGATGTCAGGCCTCAAGAAAGCAAACTTAACATTCTGACAGCAGCTGGAGAGTGATAGCCATAATCAAGCATTGTCCCTGCTTAGCTCTGTGCCAAACAACCTCGCTTACTTCCAGCTAATTCTCCATCTGAGACGATCTTTCTTTACGATTCCAAAGAAACATGCTGTCAGTTCCCACCTGCTGGCATTGCTAGAAATAAAACCGCAGTTGATCGGATGCAATAGGTCAGCAGAATAGTGCATTGAACTGTTTGTGCTTCCAAGCTGTGTTACAGGGGATTCACTAACATTTATTAACCCCTTCTCGAATCATGGCTTTTGTTATGTTTTTATAAAGCGGGAAGGTTTCAAGGATGAAAACACATCTTTTCAGGAATTTCAAAGGAAGCAAAATTTGGGCTTGCTGCCAGGCTAAAAGTTCGATATCATTTGAAAACCAAAATATATTAGAGAAGAAAGAAAATGCAGATGTCAGCCTAGTGACACAGAGTAATCTATTTGCTCAGTGCTTGTATTTTCCTACCAATTTTGTATTTTTCAAAAAGGACAATAAAAGAATTGTGCTCACTGCTAATTAATGACAAGCTGGTAAAAGCATCTATCCATTGTTCCATTTATTTCTTCATTTCCAGCAGTTAACAGCCCTGTTCTGAAATGAATCAATGTCGTTTACACAATGTTGTCACCCCTATTGTTTCTTTATCATCCTTGCATTTTCATAAATCGGAGGTGTTAATCCCTTAATGGCTTCTCTCAGAGCTCTAAAATGTATGCAAAATGGTAATCCATCCCCTAAACAATTCACATTTAGGCAGGCACCCTCTTAAATATGTTTACTACTAAAATGAATCCTTTGTTTGGATCTAACCCTATCTGTTTGTTTTCTAAACACTGAATCATAGCAGGTATACAGAGCCTCATTTTAAGTAGGGACTATCAAGTAACCCTGTCCTTTCAGAAACCTGGTGATTTATCTATAGAGATGAAAGAGGTTTGGGGTTTTTTTAAAGGAGTCATATTATGTGTATATGAAATTGCCTGTCAGGTTTTGAAGGAAAAATCAAGGGTTCGGTGCAAAGATTATTAATGGAAGGAAAGGATATTTACCGCCCTTAGTGGTCTTTGGTCTGGGCCCGAGTAACAGCACTACATGCTGTCTCAGAGACTGGAAAGGAAACCATGACATTCATCCAGCACACTTTAAAAGCAGCAGACTGTCCTTGCTGATAGATTTAATATCTTTGTTTTCAGAAGTGCAATAGTGTTGGGGCTTAAATCTTTGCATGACTGGGATTGTAAAGTCTGTGGGACAGGCTGCACCTTATTGTCTATGCAGAGATCTGCACAGGCACCCGGACAGCTGCTTTCAACCTTTTGTAGTTTGCATCAACTTAAAAGTTCTTGTTCTTAGTTGTATTTTATAAGCTTTATAAGCTTTTTAAAGTAAATTCTACACAGCTTAATGGCTTCATCCCTCGGAAATATTTTTTTTTCTATTTGTTTCTAGAAAGGTCACTATCAATGCTTATACTTCATATGCACTCTCCTGAGCTTTATTATTGCTATTATATTACTTTGGTCAGCACCAAAATGAACTGCATCAAAGCAACTTTCTAGGAATTATATGCAGTTAAAGGATGATTTCCAGAATCAAGGTGAAAACCTATTAAAACGAGATTTCAAACATATTCTGATTTGAGTAGGGTACAGGTTGATGAGATATTATACTTGGCATAAGGACTTAGATGAAAAAGAAAAAAACCCAAAACCTTAAAACTGAAATATCTGACAAATAGGCAGAGAAGCATTTCAATAACTTAAAGGAAAAAAGAGCACTGGTGGCAACAGAAGCAGCAACGTGAATAAAAAACTAAAACCAAAACGATACTTAAAACATCGTTCGTGTATTCCTGTTTAATTCACTTTTGTTTCAAGTTGCAGAATCTGTATTGCTTAGAAGTGACACTGAAGTTCTCCAACAATGTATGATTGTGCGATCTGTGCTGCTTAAAGGATGGATCCTTGGAGTCCTGACACAGAGAGAGAAGATCAAGGCTTGGCAGTGACCGTAACATGCTGCTACACAGCAGGCAAACACTGGAGTCGAGCAGCTGCACCAAGGCGGGTTGTGCTGCCTTTTTCCTTTATGCTCTTGTTTTGACTTGTGTTAATCACCCATTGTTCTAGGTGGGAGAGCTAAATTAAAGGACAGGGCGATCGCATGGGGCTCCCATTCAATCAGAGGAAGCAGGACACCGCAAATTCTGCTGCACAGCGAGGTGAAAAGCAGGAATTAGAACCATACCTGGATAGATACCTTCTACTATTTAGAAGTATGCAAAATAGCCAAATTTTAACTAAGGTTAAGCCTAAACACTTTGTAGACTTCCCAAATTTTCAACATCTTTTAGCATGAAACAATGTAAATCTCTGAAGTTTTCCTTTTGCCATCAACTTACAGCACGAATCTTTAGGGCTAGAAGTGAAGCTAGAAGTGAATGGGAAGATGAAAAAAGATGAATGGGACAAAAAAAAAAAACCCACTTCATTTTTTGTGGACAGTTTTGGGATAAGCTCTGGTGTGTTCATGCCAGCCAAATTAGACTGCCATTTCATAATTAAGCATGGATAGAAGTCTGACTGTGTAGAACTTTCAGGCTAACACAGGATCCTGGGATCCCCCAATGAGGGGAATCACTGAGAATCATGTCTGCATTTTAGAACGCATTTCCTATCAAATAAAAAACGTCAGGTTTCAGACATTTCATAAGAATGACCATTCTCATAAGATTTCAACCCAAATTTTCTTGGGTGTGGGGATTTTGAATAGACTTTGAATGTGAATCTAAAACTATTACATCCACAGAGCTCCTCAGAGTTTGCCAAGCATTTTTCATCAGCTTTGCCTAAACTCTGTGGGATCTGGGGATAGCAACATGCACTTCTTCTAGGAAGGTGGGTTGGGATTATTTGGTCCACAACCTACTGAGTTATGGAGCTCCTGAGCTAACTTAGTGGTTACACCTTTTGAGCAGTCTTATGGACACATCTTCTGCACTCTAGGAAGTTCTCCCAGGCTTTTTATTTGATGTATGTACCAAGAGATCCCTCTGTGGGGTGTGGAGTGCACCTTTCCTGGTTAGGACACCCGGGATTGAAGGATAAAGGGTTGGTGTCAAATCCATGCAGGAGCTAATTTCTCTTGATGTGATGATATCAAAGTGTGTGTCTGGGACATTCACAGGATGTGATTTGGAAACAGATATCAGCAGTTCTCCAAAGAGCAATAATGCAATTGGTCCTGGGATGCAAATAAATTGGAAATACAATTCTCCAGCTATTGATTGAAATGACACAGTTATTTATGCATAAACCCATCCTCTTCCTGTGGCATAATGCAATTTTTGAGGCTTTCAGGCTCCTATACCTCTGTGTCCTCTATTTGCCATACTCTGTCCTGTGTTTTGTGGTGCAGGTGAGGAGTTGACATTTTTGATCAGAGCAAGTACTGACGAACTGTATGTGAATTAATGAAATGAGAAAAAGAGGCAGATGTGGAGCTGGTTTCTACAGACTTCAATATTTTCAATTTATAGAAATGGACAATGTGGCTTTATGTGTGTTCCTTTTTTAATCCATTGAGCATAACCATAAAACATAACCTAAAAAATCAGGACATCCTGAACTCCTCACTTGAATATGATGGAATTCTTTCTACAACAAAGCAAGCAGCAGCATTTCTCTGACTCTATTGACTCTTCTAAGTCGTAGACAGGATGCAAAATAATCAAACATACGTTGTTGTTTGCCAGAAGAATCCTCAAGTATTCAGCAATATATATTTTTCAGAGGTATCACCTGAAAAATTTATCCTTAAATAAGATTGAAATGTGAGGTCTGGCAAGGTATTCTGAGTCTGGATTTTTTTAACCTAATTCTGTTGCAAATGTAACTACTCTGATTGTTTTGATTTAATCAAAACTAGCTGTTAAATCTCTAATTCTAATGTCTTTTCAATCTTTGCTCAAAGTGACACGTATGTACTCCGTGACTGTGCATTGTGAAGTTAACAACTTGTTATTTGGCCTATCAGTTGTTGAATATTCAGCCCCTTGTTGGAATTGTTCAAAATGTAAAACTATTTCTGCCTTTATCATTCCTGTCTCTCAATTCATCTTTAGAGATCATAGATTTTCCAGAAAACAATTAAGAAAAATACAGAGATGTTGTATTTTTAACTTCTAAGGCTGAAGGTTTCCAGACTCACTTTGTAGTTGAAGGAGAAAAAGAATAAGGAGGAGGAAGAATAAAGTATACATTTCATCTTCTAGTGATAAGCCAATATTGAAATACACCTGTTTTTAAAGACTTCGTCAACAGCTTAATACAGAAATAAAATAGTCCAAGTATTATTTTAAGATAACCACAGGAGTTACCGATCCCATTTTTATATGAGTACATAGTATTCTCTGAAAAATTAAAAATTAACTAAATCCCACGAATATTAGTTGTCTTTTTTTTTAGCAAACATATAAGTTCATGATGTCTTTAGACCTCAGCATAATCAGAAGAATAATTTTAGTTGCTGAACTCTGTTCAACCCATTGAA
>VZTN01028655.1:1102-13346 GCA_013400515.1 Erpornis zantholeuca
AATAATTGTCTAATGTGTTATTGTTAATAAATACAAATTAACATAAATACACATTAATAAATATTAATAAATCTTTACACTAGCAAGCAGGAATTGTTAAATCTTTGTAATTTCTTAGTGGGAATATACCCTTATCACGTGCACTTTAAGGTGTTTTCTCAATTTCCTAGCCATTTTTCATTACAATCACCTATAAACCCAAAATTATTACCTACTGATTACTACTGCTAGTTGTAGCTCTCAAGACCTGCCATGATTACAAGATAATTTACTGCTCCCATAAACTTCTTCATTTATTTTCTATATCTTAGGGGCTTTTCTTTTCCCACAGAAGAAGCAGAGCTGAACAAATTTCACAACAGTGATTTTGGCCTACCATTTTGGCACACACTAGTTTTGTGACTTACTGTTCCTGTTGCCTTGAGAGACTATCAGCTGAAGACAGTTAGAGGAATTGTTATATTATTGTGGTATTTGAATTAAAAATATAGAAATGTTCTACTATAATGGTGTTTGCATCACTGCTTTTATGCCTCTATGATAGGGAATCTAACCCTAAACCAGATTCTAAACATAAGCTCTTGCAGCAGGGAAAAATTCAGCCTTATATTAATGGAAAAGGGGACATAAAAGGTTTAAGGCAAAAAGCCCAAAATAAAGCACACATTTTTGCAAGAGAATATGAAATCTGAATGCAAAGTAGTAATCTCCAGGACTACAGGAATGAGATTTCAGTATGTTACAACATGCTACAGCAGACAAATGTACTGTAAAGCCTTCAATGTCAGCTTGCCTCACCTGGCATACCAGGCCACCAGACCTCTGACCAAATAAAACAGACCAGACATATCATAAAAACATCATTATAATTTCTTTCAGAGACACAGTTAACTCTCTGGTTCTCAAAATACCATGACTGGTGGAACTAAGGGTACCATTCACCCACATAACTAGAATGAGTCCATCTTGCTTTCTGTCATTGTAAATACAGTAACATTTAAATCTCTCACACATCAAAATCGTTAAGAAAAAGTTAATATTTTATGGCATTGTAGAGCAATTGAGTGAAGGCCGTAATTCCTGATGCTGAATGCTTCTTATTGTACACTAAATTTCCTAAAGAAAAGCAGCCTTATCTCTAGGGGTACCAAATTCTTGAAGCTTCATCAGCATACAGACAAAGAGTTTTATACAATAAAAGGGAAACATGCAAACAATAACACATCATCTTGGTTATAGCTCATGTCATAATGTAGTCTTCAGACTGAAAACAATTATGGCAGTTTTTGCCAAATAGGATTAGATCACATATATATATAAAAAAACGTGAAATAAAAAAGTCTCATTAATGCCCTCCCTCTTACTGACAAAATGGAAGAAAAGAGACATCTACAAATTTAAATCTGCTACAGAAGGATACGACCCACTGAGAAGCAGTAATATATTAGGCCAAGTTTAGTGTGTACTGAAGTCAGTAATTTCAGGCAAAAGCAGCATTTTCCAAATGATGAATTCAGAATTCCACTTTAAGCAGTCTTGAAAGAATCAGAGAAATGGGTAGGCAACATACTATAGAATGTAAAAGTACCCAAGACACCCCAGTTGTGACTGGGAAGCATCTTGCAGAAATGATGGTAGAAGCAGACTCTGAGACTGTGTTCCTTGCTTTCCCACTAGATCTTTCAGAGGAAAAGATGGATCACCTTACAGTTTCCAGTAATGTATTCCGACAGAGACATTTTAGGGCCCAGTTTACTTACTATGCTCAGTCAGCAAATGTCAGAGCTAATTCCTTACATCCTTATACTTTTTGCTTTAAGATACAGAAAAAAATATTGAAGTCAAAAATATCAAACTGTCCCTCAGATATCAAGACCTTGAATGGCTTATAGCTTTTTTCTTTGTTTACCAGACAGCTGCCTTATGTGAAAATGCCACAGGTGTGGTTTCATCTCTGTTATAGTTTAAATGAAATTGGATGGTTTGCCATTTTTTATGTGGAATACATGTAGTTATATGTCCTTTTTTTTTAATCCACAAAAGTTAAATATGTGACATCCATAAAGTATTACCAGATATGCCTGCTACCTGAGAAATTACAGATTGTTTTAAGAAGCACCAGTCTAATGGCAACACACTTCTGGCAGCAGACTGGAGCCCTATAATATCTGCAGTGTGATCCCTTATTGGATATTCTGCCCTAGTTCTGCACGTCTTATTGACATGAGTGAGATCCATGAACGGAGCTAGGCCAGAATACATAATTGAAACCTGTTTTCACAGTGCAGAGAGACTCTGCAGTCCAGGTGAGCTAACAGTGCCTTCCAACAAGCACCTCAGCAATGCACCCATGTCAGGAGTTGAATTCATCATACTTTAATGCTTGGTCATCCAGGATGTGTCATTTTGCCTGTTTGTTTAGACAACATACTAAATGAGCCAGGAATGTTATCTTCCTCTGTGGTTTATACAATGTAGATGTGGGCATTTCAGCAATAAAGTAAACTAGTAATGGGAACTTCAGTCTCAGTTTGCTGTTTGTTCATATCATTTTTAAAGCACCAGCATCTACAATGTATAGAGGACAGATGGAGGTAAAATTCCTTAGTCATGCAGTTGATAAAGCTTGCTCTCAGTTTATGATAGACTGTACTAACACAAAAATAGAATCTTCATTTAAACAAGACTAATGCCTTTGTTATTTGGTGCTACAGAAATTATAGTCACATAAAAAAAAGCATCGTAGAATAGTTGAGTTGGAACAGAATTTTCAAAGGTCATCTAGTCTAGCTCTCTTAAATAAGATGGCATATCTTCAACTAGATCAGGCTGCCCAAAGACCCATCCAGCTCGACCTTGAATGTTTCCAGGGATGGGGCCTCTCACAGCTCTCTGGACAACTTCTCTCAGTGTTTCACTACCCTTACTGAAAAATACATCTTATTATCTATCCTAAACATTCCCTCCTTACACTTAATCCTTGTACTGAATGCTGGAAAAGCTATCAATGGTCCTAAAGCACCAAGAGTTTTCCTTGTGGAGAGTGCAGCACTGTAGGCAGTGGAGGTAGGAGTGCTGAGTAGACTCCCACAAACCAGGATGTGTGACTGAAAACCTACTTGATGTTAACAATAAACTTGTTGCAGCCACTTAAACTCATCACTGGCTTGAGGAGGAAATGGGGTGGAATGTACACGTGGCTCTAACCACCTGTCACTTTCTGGAGAGCTTGTACCGGCCAGAAACTTTGTTAAGTAAATGATGTGTGTCTTTTAGTGCCAGTAACCAGATGGTCTTGCTCCTCAGTCCTCAAAAGGAGTATTAAGAGCACCCAACATGGGACAAGTCAAGCAGGAAGTCCATAGAATTTCGAAGAAATGTAAAACCAAGGGAAATGCAAGACACAATTATCAGAAAAAAGTCTGGACCTCAAATAAGAGCTCCAAAATGAGGCTAATCTAGACATAAACACACTTTAGCAATGAAAACCATTCTTGCAAACTACAACTGGATCCCAGATTAAGGCAGATTAATTCTGTTGAATACTTTTTTGGTTTCTGTCATGCCCCTAGCTTCCATTTTTCACTTCCTTTGAAAAGAGACATTCCAAGCATTGCTTCCAAATCTTTGCTGAATGCAACCTCTTTTAATTCTGAAAATTGTTTATTGGAAATTTTGTCTTTTTTATATTTCTTAATGAAAGGACACTGGATGATATGTTGTTCTTTGAGAGCTCTCCCTTGCACTTTTAAATCCTGGACAGTTTCTCTGTATAATTACTGTCTTGTTCCTTGTAATTACTTATCCTCAAAAATAGCAGAGCCCCCATATAAACCTCTAGAAAGTGTCAATTTAGAAACCCTTCTGCACATATTGCATCTGTATCTGAGTTTTTTTCTCCTCATATTTTTGCTACAAGAACATTAGCTTTCTGTCACCTATCCCTCAGGTGAAAATCATCATAATTGCATTTCTGTGGTATTACAACCATTGTGGCAAACAAAGATCCAGGCAATATAAAACACGGTGCAAACCAAAGCATATAAGCCCTAATGTTATGAAGACTTTTTTTTCCCCAGTAATATTTTTAGCCATAGGAAATCAAACAGACTTGTCCTATTGATGTTATGAATAAGACTGAAGAACAAATCGTTTTCTAAATAAAATACTTCATTTTCTGGATCTGCCAGGTCTGTAGATAAGCTAAGTAAACCTCATAAAACATCACCTTTCAGCTTCTATAAGGTTAGGTTGTGAATTATTTGTATTTTGCGTATTGTCTGCATTTGATCATGCCTTTCCTTCTCTTTTGTACACCTGCATGTACCTACAAACAAATATGCACACACACAAATATATACTCTCCCCCTCTCCTCCACCATCACGAGACCTGGAGTACTATGTCCAGCTTTGCAGCCCCCCACAGAGGAAGGACATGGATCTGCTTGAGCAAGTCAGACATGGAACATGGAAATGATCCAAGGGCTGGAGTACCTCTGCCCTCAAAGAAAGGCTGAGGGAATTAGTGTTGTTCAGCCTGGAGAGGAGAAGGCTCCAGGAAGACCTTAGAGCACTTTTCAGTAAGGTGCCGAGGGAGGGTTAAAAGAAGGCTGAATAGGGACTTTTTACAAGGGCATGGTGTGATAGGACAAGGTGGAATGACTTTAAACTGAAAGAGGGTGGGTTTAGATTAGATACTAGGAAGGAATTCTTTACTGTGAGGGTGGTGAGGCACTGGCACAGGCTGCCCAGAGAAGCTGTGGCTGCCCCACCCCTGGAAGTGTTCAAGGCCAGGCTGGATGGGCTCTGAGCAACCTGGTCTAGTGAAAGGTGTCCCTGCCCGTGGCAGGTGGGTTGAAACATGGTGATCTTTAAGGCCCCTTCCAATCCAAACCATTCTACCATTCTAAGCAACAACGAAACACATTGAGCAATGAATATGCTCAGTTTTCCCTTAGGAAAAATAACAGCCATAATCAACTCTTTGCTTCCACAACACATTTTACATCTTATGAAAGTAAGTGATCTTTACAGAGCTACTATTCATCATCTGACAGCTCTGGTAGGACAGCTGTTTCTTTTGCATCCTCTGTCTGAAAGTACTAATGTCTTTCAAATTATTCACCAGAGCACATCAAAGGGTCAACAAGATAAATTCTTGCTGCTCAGATAATAGTGAAAATGTCAAAGCAACTGGCATAACTCAAATTTACAATACACCTGAGAGAAACAGATTCAAATTGTTGACATTTTTAACTTCCAACACATTGCTGTTTAATTTCCAAAGAATTTTTCTGTTACTGTTGTAAAGGATGAGAACTATACAATAATTTTAGTTTTAAACATTCCAAAGGGAAACGTGCTTCAGATCACAATAGCGGTTTAAGCCTTAAAATAAGTGGTATCTGGGCTTTGAATACAGATCTTGGTTCACTTTTCCTGAGTATATCTCCAGTTATTTCCTGGGGCGTGAGTGTAGGGCCATTTCTAATATATCAAAATAAAAATTTATGAAATAAAGGTGTTTGGCTGTTTAACTATTTGCACTAGAAACAAAATGAATCACTGAATTATTATTTGTATGTATGTGATAATATCAAGTGTTAAAACCAATGGTTCAGTTTACTAAGTTTCATCTATCCCTTGCCCTACCATAAAAATTAAAGCACTGGTATAAAAAAAATTGTAAGCACTGGTATAAAATCATGTGTTTAAAAAGCTTGAATTCTCAAAAGAATTGTACCACAACAGGGAAGGATATATACCAAAATTTATTGCTTCAATAATACACTGAGACAGTTCAAACATTCTGAACTGACTCATCATAAAACCCTCAGAAGACTGAACTGGCGGTGAAAACACATTTCTCTCCATACAGATATCAGTTATTATAATGTAGGTATATTTAACATGGTCAATAAGATCAGCTTATAACCACTAACAACGAATGGCCCAGTGAATGTTTATTTCCATACTGTGCTTTTAACAACAGTGATAAGTGCAGCACAGGGCACAGCTAAGAGTAATGATCTGGTAAGGCAAATGGCCACTACCTGTGACTCATCTTCCCACCTACCAAGTCATTCATCTCAGGGAAAAATTTCTCACTACAATTATTACTGCATGGCTGATAAAAAATTGATCCATACTAAACAGGGATGACTTTCCATCAGCCTCATGGAGCAGTGCTGTCCATCAACAAAGGTGCTGCCCACAATTTATTAAGAGAAAAATAAAACAAAACAAAACAAAAAACCTCCCAACAACTGGACTGTAAAACTGCTTACAGAAACCAATGAATTTTACCCATTTTCCTCAGGGTCCTGTGAGCCACTACCATTGCTGCCTGCCTCTGAGCAGTCCTCCTTCAGCTTCATACTTTGCTCACTCTTTGTGGACAGGATTCATGCTGCTCCCTGAGGTTTTGTTATGATTCAGTGAAAATATTCTGAAATGGGCAAACATCTGTCCCCATTGTAGGAAATATTTTTTATTTACCTTTAGCTCACTTGCTGATCCAGGTCTCAAGTATTACCTACTCAGTCTGTGACTTCTCTTCAGCCATCCCTAAAATACGTTCACTTCCTACTCTTTATTCCCACAGTGCTGTGTTGAAATATATTCTTCATTCTTGTCGTGATTAATATTTTTTCTTAGATAAAATGTCAAATGCTTTTTGCAGTTTTCACTTATTCTCATCCAAAGCAGATGTAAAGCACTGAACAATTAGTATAGTGACATTTTACACCGTTCGCAAGAAAATAAAGGCTACAGAAGACCCATGACCATAAATATTTGAGAAATAAGCAAGGACTGCAGAACTTTGTCCATAGTATTCTTTCCTGTGATGTTATTGAGGCTAGGTAACGTGAGCAGATTTGAAAACCTTGCTTATTTTTGGGGGTAAATCACTGGAGATATTAACTAAGACAAGACAATGTTTAAGCGGGTAAATTATGATATACTCTCCTATATTCTGGCACCTACAACTTATTAACTTTCTGGGCCAGAGGCTGTGTTTGGAACATCATTATTAGAGGGCAAGGAATGTCACTGCTTGAATCTTTTCTTTAAATGTATTTTGCCATTAGCCCTTTGGAGCTGTGACAGCTGCAAGATTCATTGCCACAACCTGTGGGGAATGAGTACGGTAAAAAGCCATCTACACAGAGAGCGAGATTGTTTCATTCAGCTACATATTCTAAAATTGATGTATCTAGGCTATTTATCTAGACTCTCTCTGCAGTCACCATGCAGAAAAAGGTGCCTCCAGGTAGTAAATTTCATCGCCTTTCCATGTCAAATGGAAAGGATCATGCATTTGAAGTAGGTACTTTCTCACAATGGATTTTGGGTGTTTACTATACTAGAAACCTCCTCATTTTAGACAACAGAGTAGATGAAATTACTTCCAAGTGAACAGTCTCCACAGATTACACTGACTGCCCTTTTCCATTGTGCAATACAGAAAAATGGAGAAGAATTTGGATCCATTTATATGGGTATTTAATAATTTATGTAGCAGATTATCCGGTATGCTATGCAACAGAACAGAACTACCAGGGATAATCACTTCTCTTTGGATACATGCAGACACACAGCAGCACCAGAGTGTCAGTCCTCATTGTACAAAATCCAGTGTAATTAAAAAGTTTTATGGACCAGGAAATGACTTACAGGAAAATTAACACGTGTTCACTGATTCCCACAATGACTAATCCTAAATTTTTGCTCCTGATGGTATTATAGTTATAATCTCCCACTATAGTTAAGACAACCTTAAGTGGCCACAATCATATCAAACTAATATCATGGCACATGCCAGCAATAAAATATGACAAGAAAGCAAAACATAAAAGAGGCACAAACCAACAAACTGCTAGCAATGACTGCATTCCCCTTCCAGCAAAAGCTGCAGATTTCTGGGCATCATTCCTCCTGGTAATGCAGTGGGAACAACTTCAGCTCCCCCATTCACCTCAACTTAGCAGTTCTTAGTTTAGGTGTCATGGTCTCAGCCAAGTTCATGACAATTCCAACCAAAGTTCAGAAGTCTGGACAGAAATCCAAACACAGGGACACTTGGAGCTACAAGCCCGGGTGATAGAGAGTAACATGTTAGAAAAGTCTACAAATGTCTACACTAACAGCATGTGTAAAAAGAAAGCAATAAAAGGACATAAACTGAGAACAAGTTTTGCAAGTTACTCAGTAGCAGAAGGATACTTTAAGTTAATGGGAAGCACATGGTTTATCTCAAAGATATATTTCAAGGCACAAAATGCATATATACACTTACACATGGAGAAGCACAAATAGAAAATACTTCCCAAAGAAAATGTTAGGTTGGTTTGTGTTCTGTTTATGGCATAATCCTAGAGTACCTCCGCAGTCAACAGCAAAACCAGTATTTACTAGCAGGGGCACGGGTCAGAATTGTACAGGGTAACAGCTGTTACTGTGTGTTGAGCTTGCACAGCAGGGTTTTGATAGCAGGAAGGTACAGAAACAGCTTCTGTGAGAATCTGACGTAAGTTTCCCAGTGTCTCATGATTTCAGTGCCACCTGGCTCCTCGATAGACCTGGCACTGGCCAAGGCTCAGCCCATCAACAGTAGTGGTAGTGCCTATAGGACAGCCCATTTAAGAAGAGAAGGAAGTTGTTCAACAGAGGCAAATTGTAGACAGAGAAGAGAGAAGTGAGAATATATCACAGCAACAGCCATGCAGGCACCAAACTCAGTGAAGAAGAAATAGGAGGAGGTGCTCAAAGCACTGAAGCAGATTCCCTTGTGGCCCAAGGTGCAGCCCATGGGAAGGAGCTGTGCCCCTGCAGCCTAGGGAGGGCCCCATGCTGGAACAGGTAAGGGGACCTGAACCAGGATGGGACCCAGTGGGATACCTGTGCTGGAGCAGGCTCTTGGCAGGCCCTGTGGCCCTGGGAAGAGAGGAGTCCAAGCTGGAGCAGGTTTTCTGGCAGGACTTGTGATCCTGTGGGGGGCCCACACTGGAGTAGTGTACTCCTGAAAGACTGAATACTGTGGGAGAGACCCACACTGGGAGAGACTGCTCCTCAAGGACTGCATCCTGTGGGAGGGACCCACACTGGGAGAGACTGCTCCTCAAGGACTGCATCCTGTGGGAGGGACCCACACTGGGGCAGTGCCTAAGTAATGTGGGAGGGACTCATATTGCACAAGTTCATGGAGTTCTGTCTCCCGTGGGAGGGACCAGACACTGGAGCAGGGGGAGAGTGTGAGAGGGGAGTTTCTCCCCCTGTGGAGGAAGGAACAGCAGAAACAATGTGGGATGAACTGACCACAGCCCACCCCACTGTGCCACTGGAGGGGAGGAGGGACTGAATCTGGGGTAAAGTTAAGCCCAGGAAAGAGGGAGGGATGGGTGGAAGTTGTTTTTAAGATTTGGTTTTATTTCTCATTATTCTACTCTAATTAAAGCGGCAGTAAGTTAAACTAATTTACCAAAGAAGTCTATTATGATTGTGAAGGTAATTGGTGAAGGATCTCTTCCTGTCCTTATCTTCACATATAAGCCTTTTGCTGTATTTTCTCTCCCCTGCCCATCGATAGGATCAGAGCAATAGAGGGGTTTTGCTGGGCACCTGTCATCCAGCCAGGGTGCTTACCACACACACTGGCAGTACTACTCCCAATAGGAGTGAAGTAACACACACAGAGACCTGCCAAATCTCTTGCACTGAGGCTGGATTTCAGCCTAACAGACCTAATGACCACTACCCACACCCCGAGCCCCAGACATGCTTGGCAATATGACCTCTTTCTGCGGAAAGCACATACATTATTCCCTTTCACCTAGTGCTCCCAGTGCACTCCAGAGCTTAGCAGGCAAGAACATTAGGAATTTGATACTGAGAAACCCAGCCATAAAGACATCCAGCTGGGCTGGGCACTGTGTGACTGAAACTACATGGGACTGAGAATTAGGTCAGCCTACACAGATGTGAAATTATAAAAAAGCATCATCGTGGAATTGTGCCATTGGTGTTCCTAATTTGAGGCCATAGTAGAAATTGGAACTTTTGGTGTGACAGTGTATCACTTATAGACATAAGAATATAAGAAGTTCTGATTTAGATAGATTTCAAATTGCACATATCTTCAACACATACAAATTTCAAGGCCTAAGTACAATTTTGTTCTAATTGGAAGTTAAGAAGAAAACATAAAGAGTCCTGGTTTGACACCTCTTAACCATCACTGAGTTATACCGACTGGAATACTGAGGGCAAGAGAAAGGTTTATTTTCTCTTTTGAAGATATAAAAGCATTAACAAAGGCTTTTTCTAGCATAGTCACAAAATTTAACCCCAGAATCCCACAGCACTAAAACTTCAAACCATTAGATAACAAATCCCTGGTATATTATGGCAATAATGCCTTTATAACAACGTTCTGAAATGTACAATCTAACAGCTTCCCATTCCTTCAAGTTCATTAGACTCTGAATTTTTGTATTTTCAATCTTTATAAATGTTCTTGGACAGATTTTTTACTGAATAAAAGGGGCTTTTATGTTATTTACTGTTACTATGAACCACTCTGATTATGGTACGCCTGAAGACTGGACAAAGCCAAAGCATATTGTGATAGAAGTGTCCACACAGAGGCTATCTTGGAAAGCCAAGGCTGCTATCTATAACATATGTAAACATAAACAACAAATACTTCATGTCTATTTTAAAAACATGTTAGAAACAGAAACTTGTTCACATCACTTGTTTATACATCACTTGGAGAAAATATATCATAAAACTCAACGTCACACTGAACACATCTGGGAACACACAGAGGATCTACCAGCATTGGAGATAATTTGTCTGGTTGTGCTCCTCCTTTTGCAATTTGATTAAAATAGACTGGTTTTACTTGGAAGCAGTGGGCAGTATAAAGGCATACCAAAAAACAGTAACTGAACCCAACTTTGCATTAGGTACTCACCTGTTTAGGAGCATTGCATCTCATCTAAATCCACTTGGCACTTCTGACAGTACCTTCTACTAGGTTAAGCCTAAATCTCTTTGCAGGTATTTTGAGAGCTCATGAGAACTTGAAGTACTATAGACTTCAACAAAATAAATGCTATTTATTTGATGTATTATTGGTTATGGAGTGCCTATGTACTTTTCTCGAGAAGGAAATACATTGTAGTACACTACAATATACTGGCATCAAGTATAAAAACTATTAACACAAAAGATATTCTGGGCTGCCTATGTATTTCCTGGAGGAAAGGAAGTCAGAGGAAAAAACTATCTTATGTAAAATATACTCTAGTTCGAGGTGAAGCACCATGGAAGAAATATTGTAAGCCTTACCACTGGATTACAGGAAGGCTGGTCAAAACATTTCCCTATCACTATTAATGTTGCACAATCTACAATGACTCCCCTCTACATAGTTAGAAGTTTCTAGTCATAGGTAGATATTTCTCCTCCCTCCCTCAACACAGACTTCAGCATTTCTACTGCAAATGTTCCTAGCATGTTCACAAGCCTCGAAAGGTTTGGATACAAAGCATTTTTTGCAGGTTCATTTTTACAAGATGCACAATTTATGGAATAATTTGCATGCCATTTTATTTGGCAGCCAGAAATATTTAAAATGAGATTATGATTAACATCTCCAGAGTATGTAAACAGACAGCAGGGTAGAAATGCATATGTGCCCAGTCCTCAAATGGCAACTCACAAATCTGAATCATTGTTTTTATATCAAGTCAGTAAAGCAATTAATGGGACCTTATGAGGAGAGTAATTGCTTATGCTTCCCTCCACTTCACTGCATGTGAACCTGGCCAACTTTTATCCACAGTGTTTTTCATTACATCTGTAAAGCACCACGGACACACATGGATAGCTACTAGTCACGGCATTAGTTACACTGTGTGCAAATATGTTCAAAAACCTTGTTTGAAAAATTATGTTTATATATGATGAGGCAAGCATCAAGTCACTTTTGCTTTTCTCAACGACATCTCCTAAAAGTCTGTGTATGTCAGTTCCACAATAGCTTCACAGACTAAGTGAGTCATTTACATCAAAAACTTGCACAATAAGTTGCTGGCCTTCTAATTATAGAAATGGATTCATCATTGTCACTAAGTTTTAGGACAATGCTTGATGCACCGCCTGGCCAAGGTATTTTATGATGTCAAAAATATTATCCACCCAAAGCATTTGTAGAAAGATTCCTGTGGAATCATTT
>VZTN01028657.1:1739-13039 GCA_013400515.1 Erpornis zantholeuca
CCAGTATACAATTCCACAATAAGCAGAAGCTTGGCTCCTTAAATCTCGCTGGTATTGAGACAGTTTAGGTTTAAAGATTATACAAATTGAGACAGCACATATGAACAGCACATAACATAACAAGTCTGTGCAAATTATCCAATCACAAGCTTAACTTCTATTTTCCATAGTGAGGCCTGCTAAATATTTGCAATATTTTTCATTATGTGGCTATGGGATGTAAATTTTAAGAAAAAATAGAAGAAAATACAGTATGTGAGTTTGAAAGGATTAAAACAGTATACGCCAGGCAGAGTCCAAACTACCCTGTGATTCTGAAGAGTGACTTGATTAAAGAAATTATGAAACACTCTCATGGATTAATTCAGTTATGTAAAACATAAAAATCCAAATCCTTCTAGTGACCATTTATAAATTACTCAAATTGTGGATTTTTTCCAATTGAGTTGAGCACCAAGTATATAGTGTGGTTTTATTAGCTGGCACTTCAGTGTGGGGAGGAATTTTGTATTAAAAAGCTTTTGTTTTCTATTTTCTGAACAGGCATTTCCTTCACAATATAATATATTACCATAAAAACTTGATTTTCACTCCTCATTATCAGTCTTCATTCTACCTATGATCTGTCATGTTATTTTTCATCAAGATTAGAGCAGCATTTGAGATATGCAGTGGGGCACTGTAGAGAGAGTGCAGAGTGGGGCACACAGAGATATGCAGTAATGAAGATGCACTGTTGAATTTCTTAAGTGAAAAAAATTCTAAAGAGATTTTAAAGATTAACACGTCCAAAAGAAAAAAATGAAACAAAAGGAACATGATAAAAATGAAGACACAACATAATGAAGGGTAAACTACAGAACTAAACTGAATTAAAATCCAGAAAAAGAAAGAGGGTGAATGGAGAAGATCATAACATCAGTCTCCTCCTTTGTCAAAAAGAGTCCTGAAATCAGCTTAAATGGGGCCCACCTGTGCTAAGGTCTACACACAAAATAGAAGGTCAGATCCTGTCTCTTCCTCCTCCGAAACAGAAATGTCCAGAGTGCCGTTAGGGGCACAATGCCAGCAGCAAGTGACACAGCACAAAAGATGCAGAATGGCACAGTTTAACTAAATGCAAGGCGAGAATGTTTCACCAGGGATTTTTTTTTTTCACATAAAGCAGGTATGATTATACTGGAGCATGAGGTAATTAAGAACAAGAAGTTCACAGCTTTGGAATTCGTTGTAAGACAGACCTCCAAAGACTGAAACAAAAAGCCTTAGGAAACACTTTCCCATCTCAAAGAATGGTATTTGTTACACTCTTGCACTGAACCCTTACCACCAAAAAGGGATGTAACTAATAAAAAACCTCCGCTAACCCTGTCCCTGACAGAGTTTTAACTAGATATAACCAGATTCCAAGAGACCTAGCTTTTAAGTTTACATAGGACTACACAAATGATGATGATGATGATGATGATGATGATGATAGAAGACTGTAAACAATCAACTATAAGAGAAAGAGAAAGGGGATTGCTGAAGACTCACTAACAGACCATTAAACTTAGCCACATACTATGACTGTAACAACACAATAGCAGGTCTGCGAGGCAATTTAGGAAGGATATTCCCCAAGTGAGGGGCAATGAGAAAAGCTGATTCCTGCACTAAGACAACTTCTGTCAAACTGACTAAAAGATGTTCTCAGTGGCATTTAGGTTGTCATTCTGAAAGATCTGGCTTTTAAAAGTATATTCTAAAACTTACACTTGGTTTTAAAAGTTATCTATTTGATAGACAATTCATTAGGAACTGAAATAATTTTATGAACTTTTATGTTTCCATTCCACTGCAGCAAACAGCCATTTCTTCTGGGTATCCCTTTATACATGGATAAAAATAATTTAATTAGCATATTTAAATCTCAACCTAACCACTAGACAGATAGATTTTAAGAAGTCAGGGCATGCAGTAGCAGATCACCAATTCTGGAAGTAAAACATTCTTCTAGTCCACTATTTTTCATTGTTCACTTTTTAGATATCTTTGTACTTCCTGCTCATACATTATGGAATAATGTTTCATTTTTTTATTTAAAGGACGAAAAAACAGTATTAAATATATCAGGCTGTGCTGGGGAGGCCCCACCACCTGCTTCTCATGAGCCCCAGCTGTTCTTGTTCTGAAGCAGTTGGAAATGATCTACACAAAGCAAACAGCAGTACTAGATAAATACACTGATCTTACATGGAGAGCAAATTAAATTGGTTTTCAGTAATGGAAGAAAAGTAACAGTGTGTGATATTACTGCACTATGATTTTAAGTAATTTCTGTAGATTATCCTATGAAGACAAATGTGTTGTTTAAGGCTTATACTGCAGATTTTGAAAATCCAACACAGACAATACAAAATTCTTTGCCAAAAGGCTTGCTAAGAGAATGCAGTAAATAATTATGAGTCTGGCTGTGTAGTGGCAGCTGAGAGGGGAAAGCATCTTGTCCACTCATTTTTCTGTCCATTTCTTTAACAGTGAGAAGTTCCTGGTGATTTTCCCAGCCTTCTCATTAAAAGCATACCCAAACAAACTTTGATTGTTGTTTTTAGTGTAATTGTGGCCACCATGTGTTAGACCTCCTGTACTCAAGCATGGGTACAGACTCTGTTCTGCTTCTCTGCTTCCCTAACAAAATGCAAACACTTTGCCTAGCAGGCAATTCCTCCCTTTCCCTCCCTTCTTCACAGGCTCTTCTGATATCAGTGGAAAAAAATTAACCAAATTTGAGATAGGATTCAAATATGGTCCTAGAAGCTAAATAGAAATGAGTAAAAGGAGAGAGGTCCCAAGTACAGTGTCACTACTAAGGGAAAAGAAGAGTAGGCAGCATTCTCAGACATCCCACTTCACTGGGTAACAGCCAGCTGGCTAATCCTCACACGTCTAACTCCAAACACCACATACAATGTCTTCCATTAAACAGATACATCATGGCAGTAGTCATAGCAGGAAAGAGAGAAAATGAAAATGAAATAAGCATTTTCACTCCTTCCTCTCACAGAAAAACTTTTATATAATATTCACTGTCTGTGATTATATTTATATTCCAAGTTTATTCTGCAATTTCAATTCTTATAATTAGCAATTCTTCTAAATGTTTTCATTAAGACCATGCACAGATGTCCTAAAGTTGTGACTTTTCAGTTTTTTGTGTACACTGGTATTGGAGGTGCTGAACACCTGAACCAGGCAGCTCCAGCTTGGAATGCACTGCTATCGCCTGCTGTTGCAGTGGTGGAAAATATACATGAGCATTCTCACGCACTCCTGATCTTAAAAAAACAGGTTTTATTGAGAAGTAATCTGACATACTTAATCCTTTTCCTGACAGCAAAAAGAATTATTTTTGTAGCAAGTGTGCTGCAATACTGGGATGGGACTTCAGTCACTCTAGAAGAAAAGACGAGGTCACTAGTAATACTAGAGCTAGAAGATGTCTTAATTGAAGGGCTACCTAATTTGCAACATCCTACACTTCAATCTATTTTTGTAGGGCTCTTTCTTTGTTGTGAAGAAAGACAGACAAAGCTTGTTATTGTCACTTTGATACTGTGTATCCACTCACCGTTCAAAGAAAGTCTTTCTATAGACTATACAGTAAAATAAGCTACAGCATGAGTCACACTGCAAGAGTCCATGGTTCTTGAGATTTATGAAGCACCAGAGGAATCAACTGACTTACATATGAGAACAAGGCATTAACCACCAAGCCACAAGTGTACAGAACTGCCTTTAAGAAAGGTTTTATTAACAGAGAGAAAAAGCTGCCTTCACATCTAAATCCACTTCACTTACAACTACATTAGAGACAAGTTTTGCAAATCATATTGTAATAAAAATCAAACACATGGAAAATAAGGCAGTAATTTTTTTTTTCCATTTAATAGAACTATTTTTTCACATGTTAATTGCTGTTTATCTGATCTGTTTTGCTTTGAGGGTACTGAGGGGAATTCAGTGTCATACAATGTGGAAACTGTACGTATATGCCTAACACATTTAACTGGCTAGTTTCCAATTTGCAACTATTTCCTTACATATTACTAGTTACTTGTTTAAGGAACATCACAGAACATAATTTTAGTATTATCCTGTCTCTTCAGTTTTATAAACTTCAGACTTCTGTGAAAATCTTGGCATCTTTTAAATAAAATAGGCACTGTTATCTCTGTCTATTGTACAAGATTGTCCTTTGCATATCTCCTATGGAGGTAAAGTTCATTATATTCACCTGTGTTGGAATGGATGCCCAGCTGATATCAATTAACAATTTCACTGGCTTCAGCAAAGCTGATTGGCATTCGTTGATCTTTTCCAATAGCACTAATAGTTATCCATGTTCAGATAAAAAAGACCCATTGTCCACTAGCTAGTATTGAAGAGTAAATCTCATGAGATCACTGCCGTATTCCCAAGTGTGCCATTCACTCACTGTAACTGACACCCGAAACAAACCGGTACAAGCTGGGAAATGGGATGTTTGACTACACTGTCGCCTTTAGGAGATTGCTTGTTAATTCCTGCAGTGGGAAATTTCATCCTTGGGAACTGCTACTTGGAGACAGCCTATGTTCCAGCCATGTCCTGGCCCTCTTCTACTCCCAGTGCCATACCCAGAGGGAATACATATATGCACAGGACTTAAAAAGGCCCCCACCACATCCTTTGTACTACACAAGAATCACACAGCAATTTCAGAAATGGTTTTCACCTCTGAAATTTAGGAAGACACGGGTTTCAAAAGTAGTAAACAAAAACCTCTATGAAATAGGAATGACATATTGTCTTGTCTTTCTCATGACAAAATCATAAATCAAAAATTCACATCCATGGCATTCCATAAGTCTAGCAAACCTGACAGCTATTACAGATCTGACATGATCAGAAAAAGCAGCATGAACAGGCCTGCAGATCTACTAGATGACTACACTGCCCAGCAAGTGTCAGCAGTGCTAGCTACAGATAGAATCCATCCCACAAACAGAAACAGTGGGAAAATCAAGACAAAAAGTGCTAGTGCCTGAACACTTGACAGGGATTTATTTGCCAACAATAGCGTGGATAAAATCTGGTCTCTTAAAAAGGAAAATTGCTGCAAGTGTTCAAAGGTGTCTTTATAATAAAGAAGTCAGCAAAAAAGGGCAGATGTAACGAAGATGCCAAGCAAGACCAACGCTGCCAGTTCAGACCTGGCGATTTGCTCTCCCTCAAAATAGAAACTAAGGGTTTGATGCACCAATGTTACTCCAGCTTCAGGCCAATGGGACTTTCTTTCAAGAGGTGCAAAACTCAAATAATGCTCATACATCACGCTAGCTACAGCAATAGAGATGTAATTCAGGACACGTTTCCAGAGTGTATATTAGTAGCAGAAGGATGATGGTGGCCAGGAAAACTGTTTCAAGCTACCAGAAGATGAAAGCTGAAAGCTACAAGACTTTGTACTCAACTGACACTCTTTGTTGGAGCAGCAGTCCCAGTAGACAATTTGATTGTCTTTTCTTTAACTTCCACAGAGCTGTTTTATCTAGCTCTCTTACTATAGCCCTAAACCGTAAAAAGAACAGTAACATCCCTGCATACAAAGAACTCCTTAAGTGGCTCTGTCTATACTAGAAAATGCTACTAAGAGCCTGACCCAAATCATCTCCGAATTGATCAGTATGTTTTAGAAATTTCTGAAAGATAAAAGACACATCCCATTAAAACTATAATTCTCAGTGTCACAAGTTAGGCTTTGCTAACTAAAGAGAGTTAATATGTTTGATGTCTTCCTTTGCTATTGTTCTCTTCTCATGCCTTGCAGCAGAATGGTCAAACCTCTGCAGCTATTGCATCCAGAGGCCAGTTTTTCAGTGGCCCCTTGCCACACATCCCAGGCCATACTCTCTTCCTGCGTGGACAGGTGGCAGAGTTCAGTGTGCACACATTGGAACAGCCTGACGGGCAGGACAAGACACTTGGCTATTAAGCAGTGTGGTGGCCAACCAACTGCTCCCCAGTACCTAACAGGAAAAACTGTAAGCCAAATAAAAAGAACCTGCAATCCAGCATGGCCAGATGGGCACTGGGGTTATCCATGAAGGGCTCTTCAACTTGATCTCTGTATTTAGTGCATCACCATGCTTGTGAACCCAGCCCAGCAGAATGCTACTGAATTAAGTGCTTAGTATTTGTAAAATGGTTCAAAATATACAGATTAAGGACCACATACATATAATATTATCCTGCCATTGCATTCCTTCAGGAACAGACAGACAAATACCCCAGTACATAATTGGGCTGGTATCTCTTTAAATCTAGATCATTAGAGCTCTCCTGAGATCCCCACCAGTGTACAAAGAACCACTCATTTGATTATTTTACAATACAAAACCCCCTGCATATATCCACAATGATTATATATTCAGTACAATCCCTTTAATGTCAGTACATCAAATGTGTTTCAGTTGAGATTTTGGATTCATTGTCACATTCAAGTGAGTTTTGTCTTGCCTTCTTATCTCCTATACTTGATCTCTCTCTTTAAACTTGGCATTTCTAGCAACATCTCCCAGCTAGGTCTTAAAAGTAGATTCTTTCCTCCGCTCAATAAGCAAGAGAACAGTATATAATTTCCTGCTTTATGTACAACATCTGGCACTGTAGAAAGAACCACTACAGATCCTACCAAGGCAGCAGAAAAAAATAGCTGAGAATCCTCCTGTATGGAAAACAACTCTGCAGCACTGGCTATAACACCTATTACATATTATATGAAAGGTTAGCAGATTTCCTGGCAGAGTATAGTAAAGTATGTGGGATTTGATTGCTGTATAGCAACAGAGCACTGAGAGAGAGAGAGAGAGAGAGGGCCTTCTGTCAAACATTAATACGAATCTCAATCTGCTTTTCCCTATATTAAATAAAAATGTCAAGATAAATCTGGCAGGAGTCTACGTTTCCATACGTTAATATTTTGGGTGACAGCCTACACAAACCATCTGCAACAAAATAACCTTCCCTATTTAACCTGCAAGCAAGCTGAGGGTACAAAATTTCCCAAAGCACCAGAATGACTTAACCACACTGCATTTAGTGCAACAACTCAGGCATTTCAGAAATGACACAGCAATGACATTCAGTGAACTCAGGAACATAATTTAAAGATATTTAAGATTCAGAAATAGTTACCTAAATGCTGTGCCTCTTAAGAATCCCACTAGAAGCATATGACAACTTGGGGCTACCATGTGAGGTTAAGATCTATCTTTACCAAGACTCCAACTCCAGTAAGAAGGTTACTAAATGAAGATGACCCCCTATTCCAACATAGTCTCAAAAAGTAGAACCATGATGGTGAAGTTTACCTTTGCAATGATAGCACATGGCAAGGGCAAGCAAATGCCAGCTGGGACAGTGCCAGGAGTGATCTCAGAGTAGCATTAGAAGCTTCATTTAGTTGTCTAAGGTATTTCACTCAGTTCTCCAAGCTGAAAGCAGACTGGTTGACCATGGGCCCAGTGAGGCAAGAAGAAAACTTGTTTCCCTGATTACACACTGGTAGACAGCCCTTCCTCATGGATTGTGAAGAACAAAAATAAGATCAGAAGGTATTTGTCTTCCAATAATTTTTAATTGCTTGAACTTTCCCTGTTAATAAAGCAATGTTGCTTTCCAAACCTTTTCATAAAATTCTTTATGAAAATTCTTTAGTCATTTGTCAACACTCATCTGTCACATGTTCCTTGAAGACACAAAGTCTTCAGGAGGAGTCTGGAAAGGAAGTATCTGAGATATTGTCAGTGTCTGAAGCCAGAACTAATCAGTCCATAGAGCCTTGATAATTGTCAGGTTGCTTTACAGCCCATCTGCCAAAGTGCTGCCTAAATAGGAATCAAATACCTACAAAAGCCTGTCCTGTCTATTAGTGGAAATAATAGCCAAAATTAAGTTGGAATGTTGCCAGGCACTTATATAAGGTCATGGCATGATGTGGTTACTTGTCAGTACTGATATTTGTTCAAGTGGAATAAAGTGCTATTCATGAGCTAAAAGTCAACCCAATGTTTTATTTAGAATTAAAATGCTTTTTCCAAAGAGGATGGCTTTTCCATACCAGTGAGTGCTGGGCCAGTTCTATTTTGTTTAACGTCAGTGGCAGCTTCCAAAACAACAGCCATAACTTCAACCATTATGCTGAGCTGTCTGGGGCAACTCCAGTCTGGAGAGCCAGCACTGTCTCCCCAGGACAGGAGTACAGCTAAGGGTGAGCAAGCTGGCACAAAAACAGGAACTTGGGTGCAGGGCTAACTAGAGATTGACAAGGCTCCCCTGACTATATGGGAAAACCATCAGAGAAAGACTGGTAGGAATTTTAATTACAATTGCATTATAATTAAAAAATTTCTTGTCCAGCAGCATCACAAAGACTGTCTATTCATCACAGGCCTCCATTCTGTCCAAATCCAGCACAACATACCTGGAGTAGTAACCAGTAACACTTTAGTTAGACCAATAATTTAATCTACCATGTGCATTTAAAAAAAACCAAACCATTTTTACTGAGCTATTGCTGTTGTTTCACAACATTACAGTTTAAATAGCAAGGGTACATGACTCATGTAGCTGATACTGAGCAACAGCTGTTAATGTTAAAGAAGTACTATTGCATATTGTCATTACCAGGCCTATATGACCAACCCTATAAATGTCCAGGTGGACCAGCCCTACAAAGATGATGACAACCAGGCCATTGTGGTTGGGGCGTTGCAACAGTAAGGAGAGGCCAGATCAAAAACACTTCTGTGATGTTTCAAAATCCATCTTGAAAATCACTGAAAAACCCAGTCCTGGCCCTTCTGTGTCCTTTTAAGAGGTGACAGAAATCCCCAATATTAGTAAAACCAAAGCTACTGCTTAAAATCAGGAAGTCCTAAGAGAGCAGAGGAATGAACCCACTGAGACTTTTATGCTAGCTAGAAGAAGTCATTGCAGATGCACCTTTTTCTAACCTTGAAATTATAAATAAAAGTTGTAAAAAAACAGTTCTTGAGATGCTTTTTCCTCCCTAACACAGTAATTCCTACTTCAACAAACATCTCACATGCTAAGCTTTCATGAGGTACAACTCCATCTAATGTACTTTTCAAGGAGTTCAAGTCAGTAATGGATGTAGTTATTCAATATCACCCTCTTGTAACCCTCTTAGATCCTCTTTCCTCCCTCCTGTAGTCAATCTTCATCAGCATTTAATTACCTTTATTCCCAGCTTTAAACCTTTGCAGCAGACACTGATGATATTGAGTGCCAACACACAATGTTAGTCTGTTTATGGATCTCTTTTCTTAGAATTCTCTTTCTGAAGAGCCAGTGCAAATCCCGATTACAGCCAAGCTCCTCACACCTTCCCTTCCCCTACCATGGCTATTGGCCATGGTTCCACAGTACAAAGTGTTCAACACAACAATGGCCTATGCCCTGCCTACTCCTGTGCCCAACATGCCATCTTCTTGGCCAGGTCTGTAAAGATTGGGAAGAGGGCCCTACTGTGAATGGGGATCAGTGAACAGATTTGGGTCTTTTAGAAACTGCCACACAGCCAAGAAAGAACAGCCAGAAAGGGACAAGATGAGTGTTGAGACAATATTTGTCTCTTTTTTGTAACATGAGAAAATAACCACATTTTCCTGCAGCAGACCAGTTAGGCATTTACAAAAGTAACCAAAGCATACTACAAACCTCTAAAAAGCAACACAGCACTTAATTTTGCCTTCCAGTGTTACATAAAGTTGTTTGTACATGTTAGAAATAAAATGTTACCAGCCTTTCAATGGACAAAGATGTATCTGTATGTACATAATGCATATACTCTGCTCCATACTGCATTTCAGAGTATCTCACTGAACTGATTTAATTAACATCAGCCAGAAAAGAAAAATACAACATGAAGGTGATTCAAGATCTGTATGATCTTTCTTCTAATTAATGTCCTCTTTTCCACAGAAAGAAAAGCTCAAATGACAGTTGACTGCCATCTGCCCTGAATTTGCAGGCAACATCTCATTGTCTCCAACTGTATGAAGATGAATATCCAGATTAATCAACCATTCCCAATTGTCTGTCTTCCAGATCATGGAGCACATAAAAAAAAAAAACCAAAAAAAAAACCCACCACAACAACAACAAACCAACCATCACTGACTGCAGTTGCCATCCATAGTCCAAGAGGTTGCCCAGATATCTCACTTCTACCAAGTTTCCTAGTTTGGAAGGGAGTCCTTGGGAAATAACAATATCCCTTCAGTCTTTATTCTTTCATTTTAGAATATTTTCTGCTGTTCTGTTTCTAATAAAAAGTAAGCAGGCAACTGCTGAGAAAAGAAAATTAGTCAAAGACCTTTGCAGGAGCCCCACACTGACACAACAGACATAATCAGAGGCTGTTTCTGGAGCTCTTTTGAGAATTATCTTAATTCTCATGAGCTGTTACATCGGATTATACTACCTACAGATGCAAAGGTAGCAATATCAAATTCATACATATCAAATGGAACAGTCACTTCTCTTTACAAAGTGTTATCAAGACTTTCAAATTCCAAAGTAAAAGTAAACAGATTCAAGTCGTGCTTCTTTCCTTTCCCTGATCTCCTATTCCATGGTATTTTCTGCAGCAGACTGATAGAGTGTTAAGTGTTCTTAACAGTGCTACAGTATCTAGGTAGCTGCACACTGAGTCTACCCATTCTTTTCCCTCTCCATACTGACTGTCCCAGAGCATTCTGTACAGCACACAGTAACATCTAAATATTTGGTTGTCTTTCTGAACCACCAGAGTATAAAAATGGACTGGCACTGGGGTCTCAAAACCTTTTTGAGATGTTATCAGCAGCCATTCACTGGAATTCAAGAGAATGCAGCAGGCAGACAGAGGCAAAAAGAACAGTGCAGCAGCTGCATGGGTCACAGGTACAGCCACCACTACGTGACCAGAAATCCAGCCTCCTGGTTTTGATAAGGGGTTGCCCAAGTGAGGACCTGGGGTTTTATTCCATGATTTAGAGCATGTCCTCTTCTTTATTTCCAGAGAAGAAATTTAAACTGAATCTGTGGATGCAGGTAGGGATTTAGTCATTTTAAGACTATCTCTAGGAATAAAAGTGGTAATGAATGTACCTAAAAATCATCTAAATCCTTGTCCTTCCCTGCAACTCCCCCTGAAGCACTAACTGAATAATTTGCAATTAAAAACTAGACGGTCTACAAGTTTGCCAGCC
>VZTN01028660.1:1351-24624 GCA_013400515.1 Erpornis zantholeuca
TTGATTAGTGATTTGTACAAAATGTTGGATAAATTATTCATGACTAATTGGTTCGATTATTCAAAGAAATCTAATTATCATCCCTAATTTTAAAAAGAACTTGTACTCCATAGTACACAAGGTAAAATAAACTACCAGACATACAGGCTGTACATTTGTAGCATAGGTGACATGCAGCCTTCTCTTAACTGCTTTTCCTCAAACTCCTACTGTGTAGGACACGGTGCCCTTGAAAGACATTAACTGAGTGCTGATCTCCACAAGTCAAACCATCCCCCTCTACTATTTCATCATGTTCAAGTGTGTAGTCTCTTCAGAGGCCCTGTGGCTATCGCATTTTTACCATGCCAGGGAGTTTCTGAGTTTTCCTACGGAGATGTAGAACATTAAGAAGGAAGACTGGCTAGGCACTAGTTCAGAAGACTTCAGATAAATTTCCTGCTTAAGTGGTCTTAGTTGTCCATCAACAAAAAATGGAGATGTAGTACATATGGATTTCAAGAATATATTGAAGAGAGATATTAATTTAAGACTATGAATTACTCTGAAACTGTTGCAATAGAATATGAAGAATAGAATAATATTGACAAATGTATCGAAAAGTGGCCTACAAGTCCAGACAACATAACTTAACCGATAGAAAACCCTGTTTTCTTTCTGAGGTGCCATAACCTACATCTCAAGTGCCAAGGCATGCAGTAGAGGCAGCAAATCTGCCTGGCACATTCTGTAAGTGACTGGAAAATGCTGTTCATGGTGCTGGCAGTTATGAGCAAAGTATATTATCTTTAACATCATGGGTGTATTTTTAGCTTTAATGACTCTCCATCTTTACAAATAGACTTTCAAATGGATTTTGAGATTAAAATATGGTGCCATTCTAGCATGATTTACAGAGATACCATGTTGGTCTCAATACAAGTCTTGAGTCAAGCTGAAGAACACACAGCACTAGCTGTGTTTCTGCTACTTTAATACAGTTTATTAAGGGTTGAAATTTGTTCCATGTCACTTCCAGGTGAGTAATAGAGGAAACTATAAAAATACTAGAAGCTTTGAGTATGCATCAATGAATCTACACCAGTGATATACAGTAAGGAAACAGTCTTCAGGGGTCAATCACCTGTGGTTATGTGGTAAAATTCTACATTATATATAGCAAAGAATTGTGGTTTCCTCACATTAAATTTTCTATCCCTCCTCTGTCCCAGAAAATCATGCTTTTATTGCCTGCTGACAATGGCCTCTCTGCTATGCTATCCTCTAAAAGATGGCAGGCATTGTTTGGGAGACTGCTCACTGGTATGGTTTGGAATGATGTCAGGGAGCATGCAAACAGATGCACAGTTAAACAGTGCAGATGACTACAAGAATGGCTTATAAGCTTAAGTTTACTAGTTTAACTATAAGCTTCCAGTTCAGCACCTACGTAGCCAGGTTAGCAGGGTCTGTGGCCAAGAAAGTCTTCTCCGGCTCCCATCATATTGAACACTTTTCTTTAGATAATATTTTCTTAGGCACAGCATCATGTGAATTCTACTATGTGATTTCTGGTTCTAGATGGGTATGTGGCTTGTTTGGAGGGCAAGAAGACAGGGACTTGTCTGTATTCTATGTTTTAATGTATTAAATATTGTATTTATGTATATCACCTGTTTTATAACTTCAGGAACATAATTTTTTCAAGACTATGCATCTAATTTTCTTTTATATATTTCAGATAATAAATGAAAGGGATTCAAACTCGGACTCAGATTTTACGGGAATATTCACAGAATTGAGTGCTACCCACCTCTATTCCTGGTCATAGTTGATAAAATAACTTTATTGGTCGGTTAAAAACACTGAGACATCCCATAAATGCTTTCATAAGCACACATATTTATTATAGCAACACCATCTGTCAGCAGCTTCCTTATAAAGCCCTATTTTCGTGGATTTATGGAACTGACATACGTATCGTGGGGGGACAAGCCTACATTTGCAGGGAGATGACCTTATAGGTCTTTACCTCCGTCTTCTCTGATTCTTTAAATATGTGGCGTTGTTCATTTTGAGAAGCAGAGAGATGTAAGAGAAGACCAATTTTCTTTGTGAAGAGCTCCCAAATGTAAAAGAAGTCCACTTTACTTCTTTAATTTGTATGCATATGAATGAGACATAAATTTTCTGCAGCAATAATATGTGTTTAGGTGCTTGTGAAATTTTAAAGAGGCTTTACCTATTTTTAAACGTTCTTTGGCAGAAGGAATATTTCAGTGTTATTTACTCATAATTAGTATCTCCAAAAAGGAATTATAGAAAAAAAAAGAAAAATCTGCTCTAGGTTAGAAACATCTTCTTTTGTTCAAAAAGTCACACTTGCAGCTCTTTAAAAATTACCAGTGCCTACCAAAGCCAGGTAAGTCAAACCACCAAATCACGTGAAACAGCATTTTGCATAGTTTGAATTGCAAACTAGCATAGATACAAGATATGAAGTTGTTGCAAAAGAACAAAATACCACAATTATTAAATGCAAAACTATTACAGGCAACTTAATGTGTTTTTTGAGCATGAACACTAAAGGGAGATATGAACATGCAAGCAGCTGTGTGAAACAGAAAAATTTCTGTGCAGTGAAGAAAAATCATTTGGCAATCTACTTTGTCCTTTCTTAAAAATAATTCTTGCTTTTCCCTACCCTGAAACTGAATCCCTGGCCTCAAATAAATTGAATCTAAATAAACAGGAATGCAACTCAATGGAATCATTTAAAATCTCCTCTAAGTAGCAATCCAGATTTGAGGCATGGCAGCCAGGCTACTGCTTTTCAAGCCACCAAAGAATTTTAAGCGTATTACAGAAGTGTTGCGCTTGGTTGAGAGGTTGGGAAGTTATGAAGCACAGAGCTGTATTAGTGTGTCTCTGCTGAATGATAAACGGAGCAGTGGGCTTTGGAAAAGGATGCAGAGTAATAAGAATGTCAGTAGAGTATATCATGCAGGGAAAACCCATTGCCCATGAGAATCTTCAAAGGCTCACTTCCCACCATAGTATTAACCTGGCTGAATGCTTATGCTATAATATAATCAATATACCTAACATATACCATGGTAGCATATTTATAAAGCAATATACATAATGTATTACATCTATCCATATGAATGTATTTAAGCAGTACATAATTATATAATGTCTATGTTTTGCAAAGAAAATTTTCATTAGGCTTTTTGAAAAAAAACCCACATAATATTTCTTCATCTGGAGTTACTTTACCTTTTCCAAGACACTGCAATAGCTTTACCCTGTAATCATTTCCTATTGTTAAATTCAAAGGTGAAGCTCTAAATTTGATAGCAAGAAGAAATATTCCTGGCTTCCTACTCTGCAATTAAAGAATTCACGGTATTGCAAAATTCTCAGCAAGTTGCTCTTCCAGGAAATATAATTTATTCACATCTCATTTTCTAATAAACTGTGTCTTGCCTCTGACTCCTATAAAAACTTCACACAGTAGACATTAAAGAAGGGAATCTGATTAAATTTTCCACTTCTACATTAAGACAAAGCTTATTTCACAAACACCAGCATTATACAAGATCAAAATAATATCCATTAATATAAATTATTCTTTCTCAGATCTATTTTCCTCCTGGCATTGCTTATCAGAAACCTAGGAGTAAATAAGTAAGTTTCTTTTCACGCCAATGATTAGTAATGAATAAACAGAGCAAGTACTAAAGCTGACTTTGCACCTACTGAATGCTGCAAGTGTCTGTACTCGTTTGATATGCATCTAGCAAAGCTTGGATGTTCCCAAAAGGCCACTCCATGAACACTGAGAGAGCAGCGTCTGCTAGTGGTGCCTGTAAGACACAAAGAAGACAGAAAATATTTATGGAAGTGAGAGCAATTGAAAAGAATGAACCTTATTTAACCTATATTCCATGCTATTTTAAAGGCATACACAGAATTTCATGAAATGATCATTGGTATATAGTGAGTAATGTAAGATTTTTAAACACATTTCAGTGTTTACTTGAATGCTTTTGAGCAGTGTTTTCTTAATTAAAAAGATTTTTTATGTTTTCCCTCATTTTCATCACTTTGCCTTAGAGATCCAGTCAAATTGATTTATTGTCAGCTTCTTCTCCCTGGCTATAATGCTCATATGTATGTGTATGCATATTATAAACACAGATATATATACACACACCACAGACCCATGCATATATGTAAGCTGTAAGAGACAGCATATGTATATGTGTATATTTGCATGCATAAGTAAATATGTGAGGTTTATATAGATATATTCACATATATACATATTTCTATGAGTCTAGGAATAATTTATCTAGGACACAATGCAAAATATTTCTCCCCCTTTTTATCATCGTAAGATTTCAAAGTAGTACTGTACCTGTGGCATTGAGAGGACATCGATTGAATGCCATGTCCCCAGCTGGGGTCCTTTTCCACACCATTGACATCAAATAGTCTTCAGGACATATTTCATAAGGCGCTGCAATTTATAAATGAGAATTTGAATAGAAACATTAACATATTTTGTATCAGTAAAAGAAGAGTTCAATTTAATCCTATTTTTTCCTGAGATGTGTATGTTAACATAACTTGGGTTAAGGTTAAGTACAAAAATGAGAAGCCTGAAATTTTGCCTATCTGTCTTTGTGATGGTATTTATTTCATATAACCTGTAGCTTTATTCTCTCCAGCAAGCAAACACTTTTTAGGTTGCAGTTGCAATGTTAATAGATTTGAATCTTTCCTTGTTGCCCTATTTTGATCAATAACACTAAGCAACTATCAGAAGATGATGAGACTTAAACTGTGATAAGCTATGATCCTAATCTTAAAACTAAAATTTGTAAAGATTTTTCTAAAATTGAATCTGTATGTGAAGGAATAATTTCTGAAAAGACAGTTGAAACATTAAATGTCCTAAAGGTGCCAAATGAGAGCTGTATATTCTGAAGGTTATTACAAAAGCAGGCTGTTTCTTTGAAATGTATTTCAGTACAAGTTGGTAATTATGAAAGTATAGTCAATAATGTGGGACTGAGTGTCTATAAAACAAAATAACCTTTTACTCATTATTGCAATACCATTTAAAGGGAAAAATATTGCCTCAATTTTGTAGTAACAGAACTGCATGGGGAAAAATAAACTTCAGCAAATGCTTCATGTTTTATTTTCACATGGTCACAACTACAGATTCCTCTTGCTGTTTCTACGTTAGTGTAGATTCCAGTTTATTATTTTTGAGTAAATTAGATTAACACAGAAAACATCTGGCTAAAGATATCTCACAGCTCACATCACTGACACGTTAAGTTACTGAAATCTAATTCACTCCAAGTTCAGCAGAGAAAATCAGGAATTGTTTACTATTCTATGTATTTCCAGAAAAAATGCAACCCTGCTGTATTACAGAGAAGTGGTTACAAAGCAAGGAAAAAAGAAAAGAGAAAGGAAATTCATTCTAGCAGATGGTGTGATAAGGCAGAAAGCAATTCAATGATTCACCCATGGTTGCACTGGAAATCTCTAGCAGAGGCAAGAACAGACTACAGATTTTGCCCATCCCATTATCTAAGCCATAAAATCGTCCATCTTCCCTGTTTTGTACTTCTGCTGACGGAAGTGTGAGCAAGGGGACTGAGTTGACTTTTGCACAAAGCTGTACCCTCCCTCTGTAGAGGACAAAGAATACCTAGCAGATGGCTCAGTAATACTAATATGAATCACAGTTGGGCAGAAAAATTGCTTGCTAAATTTGCCTCACCATCAGCATTCCTGAATCGTAAATCAAGACAGTTGGTGCAGCTAAAAAAGCAAGAGATCCATTAATGGCACAACACAAAGAAAGTCAGTTATATTCATAATCTAGAATACTAGCCCTGCTTCAGATATGCCCAGAGAGTGAATGTATCAGGACAGTGTTACACTGGGGAAAGCCAGATTTTGATAAACATAAGCCATCTGGTGACATAAGCAAATGCAATTACTATTCTATTATGACCTTATAAACAAAAGAAATATTCTGTTTTGGGGCACGTAAATTAACATAATAAGGAGATAACATTATAAATTACAAAAATTCGCTAGTGTTTAGTTCTCTTTGAGAACTGTATTTGTTATGCAGCTTGGCCATCTCAAATGTGTTGTGTTCACTAATCACCACTTTAGGTGTTGATTCTCAGAACAAAAACTAATCGAATGTTAAATGTGAGGTTTTTTCTGGAAAAAAAAAAAGCCTCTATACGCACACTTAAATACACTGTATCACTGTGTATTTACTCTTTCACATTAGCAAGTCACAGGTAATTTCAGAGATTTCCCATCTCTTTGGAAGGATACTAGTGTGCTTTTGAATTAAAGTTTATAATGATTATAATTGAAACTTTAACCTAAAACTAATAACCTAATACCAGAGACAAACAGTGCACTTGCGTGTCGTGTTCAAAGTAAAAGGCACTCCCAAGACCTAGAGTTATCAGGCAAGAGGCGTGGGTGCAGCTAGAACTTGGAAGAAGTTCCACTTAGCCCAGGCAAAGAAGTTTTCCTGGTCTCTGGCTGACTCTTGGCCTTTTAATGCCTCGTACAAGGATCAAGGAATCAAGAAATGCTGCAGATAAAAACAAACTCGTTCTTCCCCAAGCTAAAACATATTTGGCAGAGCTTACTCATCAGGAATCCACCCACATTAAAGCATCTGTGAGGCTGCAACCCATGTCACTCATGTAGGCTTTATAGTCCCACCAGAATGGTACCATATCTGAGTTAAAAAGCCTCATTGATCCTGCTGGCTCTTCTCAGGACCAGTTCAAGTATTTCTGTAACTATGGCAGAATTAATTCATAACACGCCCACAGCTAAATTTGAGTTTGGTCCAAAAAATCATAGAGAACTACTAAAATTTAGAATCAAACAGTAAAGACTGAAGTAAAATCTGCTATCACTGGCAAATAAAAGGCCTCTTTCACTCATGACGTGAATCAGCAGTAACTTCCCACACAGAACAGGCACTCAAACGTACCACGTTACATCCCTGTAATGATACATCCCTGTATTCATCCCACCTAAGCACAAGCACCTGACAAAGTCAATGGTCTAGAAGCACAGTCTTCTTCTGACATTACTGGAGAGAGAACGTGCATCTCTCAGAGGCAATCGACCCACTTGGGATCTGTGGAAGCTCTCTACGACACACCAAGCGAGAGACACACGCAGCCTCACAGAGTTTACCATCTACACAGGCAGGCAACAAATACAGGAAAGGGTAATGAAAGGGTGAGGTAGCTTAGCCTATAGCACACAGTAGCACAAATCATGGTGGAACCACAGCTCCTCTCTTGAATCGTAATCCAGTGCTCCAGGAAAAATTATGATTAACTATGGCAAAAGGAAAGAGCCTTAGAATGTCTTATAGAATAGTGTTGTAATCAGAGACAAAAAACCCCCAAAGTTTTAATTTCATTATTTAGCTGTTGCCAATTATTTGAATAATTTTCCTTCTCATATTCTCTCTTATCTATCTAATACCACTGTGAAAAAAACTTCTACCATTCCTAGGAAATAATCAGCTAGTCTTTGGTAGGCATTGTACACTCTTGTCTTTCTCTTGACAAACAAAGTCTAGCATTGTTTTCAGTAATATTTTCGTTTAAAGGGTTCCTATATTAGGCTTTCTACTACCGAAAATATGCTGAGAATATCTTTTGAGTAACATCCAGGTAAAGCATTAATATTGGAGACATGTATAGTGTTAATACAGATTTAACTATTAGGGAATTAAGTATTTCTGTACCAATACTGTATTATTGGAACATGATACATTCTTAAAGCTATCATAAGAACATAATCCTATTTTTATAAAAATAAATTTACAGAAGTCTTCTATCCTGAAAAATGCTGCACTTTTTTTTTGATTCTCACATTTCTTTGTTTTTACTGACACATTGGTGGAAATTGCCTTATTTCTCTTGCACATTCTTTAACAAGCTGCTGATCATCTTCCCATGTAACTTTTTGTAGCAAGCCAGATAGCTGCTACTATGAGTAGATGGCAAGGAGGCAGGGTCTTTTTCTGGGGACCACAGAGATGTTTATTCCAGCACGTGTACGGATGGTTCAGTGACAAAGACCAAGACTGATGGGAAGGGGGGTGGTAGGGGCAGAGAGAGCATCAGGGACCAATGATTTGAGGGCATGGGGACATTGCACAGGCAGGGTTAGGGTATGGGAACCAATGGGGAAATAGATGGGGGTGGCTGAGGAACAGGGCTCTGTGGGAGGAGTAGGAACACTTTGGAACAGGGACTAGGCCGATGGAGTGCAGAACAGGAGTGCAGAACAGGGGTGCATTAGCATAACAGAACAGGGCATCCTGTGAGACAAGCCTCTTCCTGTCACCCTAACCTGGGAATGCTCCTAGGGGATGCTCCTAGGGTCCCCTCTTCCCAGGGTGACTCACACAACTCCTTATCAGATGCAATTTCTTTTGCTATATAGCTGTTTCCATTATTCTTACAAGACAGACACAGCGTTCATTCATCTTCTCTAAGTTTTCTGCCATGACTCCTGAGTGACTACCCGCTTACTAAATACAGAAGATATTTAACTTTCTCTGATTTCTTTCCAATTATCTGATGTTATCCTTCACAGAAAAATATTTTGATTACAGAATACCGCTGACCCACTAGGAGCGCATGTTAACTTTAAACACTTGGGATGCCACAAAGAAGCAATAACTGAACCAAAAATATCTTCAGATCTTTGTTTTTCATTCCCAGATTATTACACAATTGAAGGAAAAAACAACAGTTTTAAAATTCATAGCTGTGAATAAAAACAAATTACAAAGATACTCAAAATTTGTCCAGAAACCAAGCTGTTTGAGAAGCCAAATTTCAGATAGTAGTTCTGAGCCTGCCTCTCCTAATGCTGCTGAAAGTAATTCAGATCATGCACCAGCCATTTGAGGAGAATCACTGATAAACTGTGAAGAAAATTTTGTATAATCTTCAAATTGTGCAGAACTAAAACTACAGAACGTCCAGTCAAGATTTTCAGTTATCAAGTAATCAGCTCTGCTTGCAAAGCATCTTATTAACATTGGCCACCCTAATAGAAAAAGGCTTTATCAGCCTTTTGCTTCCACAGTTTAAAGCAGCTATAATTTAACTTCTTCTAAGTCTATAGACTCTGGGTGATACAAACACATGCAGCTTCATACCCTTTACAAAAATACCACATGATTCTACACACCTGAGGATCTTGTTTTATGCTAAGCAATGCTGATACAAGAAAAAAGATCAACATTTTAGTTTCTCATGTTTTTAAGTGGCTTACATGGAACAAGAAAGAAGACAAAATAGCTCTTCTGATCTATTTAAGAGCTATAGAAGAAAAGCATACAAATAATGAAATTTGTTTATACTTTTAACAACTCTGTATATTACTTTCCAACTTTACTTCTTGTTTATAGACCAAATCTGTATATGGTTTTATAAAATTTTGGTAAATTATCCACTCTCTACATTTAAGCAAGAGACTTTAGAGTAAATGTCAGTTGAGAGGCAAATAAATCTGAAATTCATGTCTAATTATCAACACAAGCATATCTTATTAAAAGGTGCTTTAGCTTATAGTTTCTCTAAGCACACTAAATATAATCTGGAATTAATCAAGTAAATAAATAAATTTACCAAATGGCAAATAATGCTCTGTGTGCATTTGACTTGTAAATACATCTGTAAAATATTTTATTAACAGCAGGTGGCAACCTTTGAAAATTGGACTGCAGCAGTATGGTTTTACTTTCAAATATATAAATGCAAATTATTTAAAGAATGGTTTTATAAGCAGAAGCTAGTTCATCTGACTGTTTATTGAGAAGATTCACATTAATCTTCTATTAGTGTTGTACTTTTATAGAGGAAGTCTGCATGACCTATGGAAATTAGTTTGCTTAGGAATCCAATGCAAATACTATTTTGTACTGCTTTTCAAATAATGAAATTTTTATTAAAATTAAAGAGATCATTTAAAAACCAAGCTAAATTCAGTTAACTTCTACAGTATAGCATTATAACTTTCTAACTACAATCCATCTTTTTCTTGTTCTTCCAATGCAATGAGATTAATTGTTCTACTGTACTGCAAATACCTTGAAAACTATTGTTTGATGGCAGTCAAGGGATAAACCTGCTGCCTATGAAAAATATGGACTTGGCAACATAAAATTCACATCAATAAATTTCTCATTTCCTGACCCAAATCATCCCTGCTATTTAAGTCCTTCTCTGACTACCAGAGAACACAGCCAGCAGAATGACCAAAAGTCAAATTGCTAGATTGATTTTTTGCTGCTTCCTGGCTTGCAGTTCAGCTCACATAATTTCCCAAGTGAATGGCTAAAACATCCTTCCCTACTAACACCTCATTTTGTCATCTTTCACCTACCCAACAATGCATTCTTTTACTTTAGGACAATGTGTGTTTACTCATAAATATTATCTGATTCACCAGATATTCTTCTATATTCATCATTTTTGAGGAAGCTCGGAAGTAAACTTTTATTAGATTTCAGTGGGAAAGACTCAGATCTGTTGGGAGTGCAAAGCAAAAAGTGACACAAGGCATTATATTGAAGTGATATTTAAGCATTATATTAAAACAGGAAACGTGTCTTTCTTTTTAAATTACGGGGTTTTTTTTATAAAATGGTGCTCATGTATTCATTCCTTCATTCATTCATTCTCTACACTATGGTAAAGCTCACTTCATCCCTTATTTTTATTGAACTGGAATTTACCCCAAATGTATCAGAGATATCACTTGTACAGTGGATAAAAGGAATTCCAAATTATGAAACTAGCCCTGATATTCTCAGATACAGTGCATTCAAAGAGATTTTCTGTAGCAAATTGTTCATGCTCCAAATACTATAGACATTGCTAGGCAATCAAATATTTTTGTGGTAACTTTTTTTAGTATGGTATTTTGCTTTATTCCAAACATGATGCATTGCTCATATGTCCAATAGAGCTAATTTGCACCTAGCTGCAAAAACAGAAATCAAATGAGAAAAAGCAAGGCTAGATATGGCTTGTTATGCCTATTACTCTACACACATCGATTTTGTCTTTCCTAAAGATACCCATTAAAGTAAGCCATACTGTAGTGTATATAGTAACAGCAATTATATTTTCATCTCACCAGGACACCTCTGTTCACTGCACCGTCTAACTTCCTCTCCGGTTCCTTCACATTGTTGCCCAGTCACAGCAGCACCTTGACAGATCCTGATCCGCCTCTCCCAGCCACCATCACAGGATTTGGAACAACCACTCCAGTGCCCCCACTGGTTCCACTGGCCATTTGCTGTTTGGAAGAATATAATTACAGTGGTGACATGATGATTGTCATAATAAAGAACTAATATTTTTTGTAATTTATTTGTATAGTGCTGTTGTACAGTAATGATATATATTTACAATATGCCTTAAAAAAGTGAAAACATTTTTGCAGGGGATATTTTAAGATTTGATTTTTACATGCTAAAACAGAACAAATGATGTTTAAAGGTAAGTACACACAGAATCTACACACCCTGAAAGGCTGTTTTTGTACTGAGAGAGGATCATAGAGTATTCTCAGCACAAAAGGGAATCAGTTCATATACATTTACTTTCTAGGTTAATGAAAAGCTTAAATTTTTTAGGCTTCGAACATATCTGCCTAAAACTGCAGATTATTGCTGTCCTTCAAAAAGCAATAAAAGCAATGAGCTGATGTACAGCCTTCATGCAGCCTTTCAGGGCATATTCTTTAGCTTTTTACCTCATCAAGTAAATTAGAATAAGTCCCAGGACTCCATAATCTCAGAACTGTTAGGGTTGGAAGGGATCTCTGGAGATCACCCAGTCCAATGCCCCTGTCAAGGCAGGGTCACCTAGAATAGGTGACACAGGACCACCTCCAGGCAGGTTCTGAATGTCTCCAGAGGAAACTCCACAACATCCTTGTTATTACTCATGTTGACATGGAACTTCCTGTGTTGTGGTTAATGACTTGTTTTGTTTTGGTCTCCCTGTGGGGGCAGCCGCCTTACCCCTCGCAGCCTGCTGAGGTTATGTTGCCTTGTAGGCCCTGCTGGCTCGGAGCTGCTGCCAGTCCAGCTGCGGTGCCTGCCCAGCCACAGTGCCGGTCCGGCCGCAGTGCCAGCCTGGCTGCGGTGCCTGCCTGGCCGTGGTGCCTGCCCAGCCGCAGTGCCAGCCTGGCTGCGGTGCCTGCCCAGCCACGGTGCCGGTCCGGCCGCAGTACCAACCTGGCCGCGGTGCCTGCCCAGTGCTGCAGCTGCTCGATACTCACCGGTGCACTCGGGGTTGGAGCACTCCCGGCTCTCGGCCCAGGGCCCTCTGCACTCGGAGCCGCCGTGGGCCGCCGCCGTGCACTGCCTGCTTCGCTGCTGGGTGCCATTGGAGCAGGTCACTGAGCACTGGCTCCACGAGCTCCACTCTTGCCACTGTCCGTCCACTGCCGCCGCGGCCACAAAAGAGATGGACACAGTAGAGTTATCAGCGCAGCCAGGCAGGTGAGCTCAGCCCCTGAGGCTGGGCCCAGCCTAGTTTCTTACGGCAATCAAATACAGAAATCAACATTATGAGCTGCTTTAAAATAATTTAAATCTGTTTCCATTTTTCTTCAATAAAGAGCTTTCTATCTCCTCTAATTATGGACTGATATAAAAAAGGATTAAATAATGATTTTAGTCACATCCAGTTTGAATGGTCTTATTAAAAACAAGGCCTTATAAAAATGACTGGTCTTTTTAGGCAAAGTAAGTGCTATTCTTGTATCATGTAAAAAAAACCTGAGCCCATTGAAGTGATTTTTAAGTACTGCAGTGATAGTTCAGATAGGTCAGATTATAAAGTCATTGGTATTAGATGTCTTTAGTTTTAGGGAAAAAAGGAGTTATCACTTTGCCTAACATACAATCTCTCTTCTCTGTATTTACAACGCTGAATATACTTTCATCATTCATCCTCCCAGTAAGGTAAACTATCCCAGTTCTTCAACATTCTTTTGAGATAAAAGGTAGCAAGACAGAAACCACCAGCCAGCCAGCCAGCCAGCCAGCCAGCCAGCCATCCTTCCTTCCTTCCTTCCTNNNNCTTCCTTCCTTCCTTCCTTCCTTCCTTCCTTCCTTCCTTCCTTCCTTCCTTCTCAGATCTGCTGTTGTGTTTGCATATTGGGTTATCTTCTTTCTGAATTTGTCAACTTAGATGTCTAAACAATATGGAAATGGTGGAAATGGTTCTGTATTTAGTAATTTGTATTAGCCCGTGCACTTGAGTTTGAATGAATATTCTCCTGAGTAAAGGTTAATGACTGTTATTATTAATTTTGTATATCAGAAGGCTTCTTGAAGTAAATGAAAATATTAAAAACCAAGATAATGAAAAATATAAACCAATTATGCTTCCATACGAGTTAAAAATTATACGGTTGATAATAATAGGAGTAGACAGTATGTTTAAAAACAGGCAGGCATTATGAAACGTGTTGTGACTAATTGTGCTAATTCAGGATCCTGCATTCATACAGATTTCAGCAATCATCAGTTCCTCATTGCCCCTGCAGTTAAATATAATCTCAAAATGTAGGTTCTAATATAATTTTGATTAATACTTGTCCTTGAAAACCTGATTCTATAACTACTAGTCCTATATAAGCACCACCAGTCCAAACAAGGTATTTCCCTTGGTGCACTTGCCAAACCCTGTTTTCAAGAGTCTTTTTTAAAAGGGGAGTTGGAATAGCAGTTCTCTAAGCTGATTGTGTTAATATCTAAAAAAAGAAGCAAAATCCTGAAGTTAGTGATTAAACATACTGTTCTGTGTGAGTGCATCACTGTTCAGTGAATAATGGAGGTAAACTATTTTACTATTGTCAGACATTAACAACTGAACATTTCAAAGATACTATCCATATCCTGGGCCCGGGATCTTAGCACCAGTGAATTAAAGGAAGAGATTTTCCAAGGCTTTTCCCCAAAGTTCTGTATTAAATATTCTATGTAATGCCTGGTTGTGAACCACTTCTCAATGCAGATGCCTCTGAAGCTGTGAAGCTGCACCCTGATAATTTATTCAGCAGAAAATGGAAATCTTTCCAAACATGGAAGCTAGTTCCACTCATTAATCATAAAAGGTTTATGTAAAGAGGAAAACATTATGGAAATTACATTTCAATGCACCCTCTTCAGTTTTATTCATTGCTATATAGCATTATTTAGGGTGGGAAAGATCAAATCAATTATTATACTGTCTTTGGAGAAAACTCATTCTGTGACTTCTCATATATATTTCATACATCTCTCTTATTTATCTTCAGGAGAAGATAGCATGTGAGATTTCTTTTCCAGAAATACCCCTACAAAACAGAGAATTCAACATGAAGATTCCCTTAAAAAACTGAACATGCAAATTGCAGCAAATCTTAATATTGAGCAAAGACTTTAAGTATTACTTTTAAATGTATAGAACTGCCTCTGAAAGTCACTTAGGTACAAATAACTGTTCAAAGTCCAGAGTTCTCAAATGATTGTTTATTTTGACTGATTAGGTGTAATATCTTTTGTGTTTCTTTGCAATACTGAAGTGAATTGGATGCATTAATTTCGTCTCTGCTGTTTCATTGGCATTTGTCTTGTTGACAACTCTTCTCCAATACAATATATGCTATTAGTTACTTTGCTGTACACTCATGTACAATTTGGCCAAAAACTGGATTAATTCAAAGTTTTTGTGGCTGCAATAACATTAAGACCTTTCCACAGATTTTATCCTAAAGTCAGAATACGCTCTGCTGACTAGAAGAAAAGCAAAGTTCAGGTTTCATAAAACTCTTAGAAATTTATCTTTAATAAGACACTAAGTTCCCTTTTTTCCTTCATTTCAGTTTTCAAAACATTAAACAACCATTAGGTAATGTGATGTCTGTCCATCAATCCTTTACAGAAGGAGTTCTGGTCATAGAGAATCTATCTGCAGCCATGTTGTGAACTGTGAACTATGAACAAACCCACTGCATGGGCGACCTTCACACTGTCAAACAGAACTCAGGAGAAACTTCTCACATTATTGCTACCTGACATGGTTTTAATACCTAAGCACGAGAATAAGTTCAATAATCATATAATCTTCCTTATGGTTATTCAACTTTTCATAGTACTCAGGTGTTTTATGCATGTTGAAAGAATAAACTTTTTCTAGTTAGCTTCAATTTTAGTGGGTGGACAGTTTAACATGAAGCCCATGCACTGTTTATTTGGTTAGTGATAATTTTTAAAAATTGGTTTAGCACATAACTCCCAGAAATGAGGCATCTAAAATCTGTACCATAAGGACTTAATGGGGATTGAAATAATGTCCTAGCTTGTGTGTGCCTTTCTGTCTGTACATATTTAAGTAATATCAATTTTGAATACATTAGCAATTTAAATATTATGGTTTCACAAATATGTTTGTCATACAATGAATAAGTAATCACAGTGAACATCTAAGTAAATGTAGTTTATACAGATATGGTGGACACAAACTATGTGACCTCTCAATGTCTCTCTTTAAGCCACACTCAGAAAGTTGGTTTTTTTTCTTCTCTGAGACCCATCCTGAATCAAGAACATAATGTGCCCTACAGAGAGAATACCTCAAAGAAACTAAAAATTGTTTGCTTGTGTCTTGAACAGTTACCATCCTGACAATACACTTTAACCACCACAGTCAGAATTATGAACAGTATTACCCAATTTAGTCATTTTGGGTAATGTTTTGTTTTTCCCTATGTGGAAAGGGCTATAAAAGAAATCCCACACAACTCACATTAAACGCAATGAAACAAAGCAGAGAGTTGCTGTATGAGCTCACCAGGGCAGAGTGCAATATTGCAAGGTTTGTGTTGTGTTTCAGGTCCATCACATGATCTTCCCCCATACTGGGGAGGTATACATGACCTTGTCCTAGTTCTTTGGCCTCGACCACATGTGAATGAACACAAACTCCAAGGTGACCATTCCTCCCAAACGCCATGTACTGCAACAAACCATACAGATTTTAAACAGAAACAGACACACAAATAACAAAAGGATTTCAAGAGAAACAAGATCAGTATCTTAAACAGGAATTATTTTGCCACCTTGAAGGAAATCAATACATAGGTAAGCTTTCTCATAGGAAAACAAGTACTTTTTCAAACTTTATTTCAATTTCATAATATTTTCTCTAAAGTATGATTAAAAATATACATTGAAACATTTTCCGTAATCTCTAAGATAATCTCACTACCACAGTTTCTGTTCTTTGGCTGTTTTAAGCAAAATAACTTCCCTTCTCAAAAGTTAGTTATGACATCTCTAGTGCCTGACTTACCATGTTTAATAGCCTTGATTTTCAGGAGGCTAGTTTTTGTGAAAATCGGCTATATACTTTCTGTATCAAGGCAACTCTAAAAACTAGAAGCAGTCAAAATTAAGCTGTCTTTTGAAATTATAGGAATAAATGCAATAATTTGTTACTGTGTCAATATCACAAATAGGGGCCGTAATCTTAAAGTTTTTTTAATTGTTTAAATTGTGGTGGAAATATGACTGCAGACGTGCTTGATTATTTACCTAAAAAATTCCAAGACCACATAAATAAAAGAGATATGTACCATTTCCTTACATGAACATATTCATTGATTTAACAGATACAGTAATATATGCTTTACTCTTAGAAAAACATTCATTCAACATACCACAAATACCTTCTGAGTTCACAATATATTACAAACTTAGACCAGTGTTTTTATATGCAAATATTTGGTAATATTAATATAAAGAATCATTGAAGATGAATCTTTCTCTACTTTAAGCATTTTCTACCAAAAGAGAAACTGACGTACAATATCCATGTGAGCTTATATTCCGTATGCAATCCCTTTACAGAAAAAATGCAGTGAAATTTCCAGAGAGCTCTCTAACATGCTGTAGTTAAGCATGTAGTGAGGTAAGATGATTCTATGCATACATTGGTAAAACTGTTCTATATGAATTGAATAGTACTGCAAAACAAACTTTACATATTTTTCCTCTGCTTAAATACGAGCAGTTACACCAGCTCAGATTAGGCAGTGTGAGAACAGGAATTTTAGTGATGAGAATTGGAGTAATGTCAAGCATTTAAGAAAAATCCAAAGACAGTACACAGACTGAACATCTCAGTCAGTATCACGTAACTCTGTTTCTGAAGCCCTGTCTATTTGAAGGGTGTCTGGAGGAGCAATTTGTGTATAACATCTGACTGTATCGCTGGTAAGGATTCAAAACAGTACAGAAGAAATACATTTTCTGTTTTGTCCTCACTTTTTTTCATCACTGTGAAAGAACTCCTCATATATAGGTTTCCTTTGCCCTGAAGGCACATATCATCTGCCCAGTTTCTACAAATACAACCCTTTTCTTGCAGGGATCAGAATAACATTTCCTGAGGTGAAATTCAGTTGCAAGGCTGTGGAAGGACATTCAGCTCCCTGGTATATTATTACAAATTCATCAGTAAGAACAAAAGGAATTCTGCAAGTAGGTAAGTTCTATTGCCTTTCATTAAAAGTAAGAAAAATTGTCATTTCAGATATTATGTTGAGATAAAAAGTTTCTTAGCTAACTTCAGAGAAATTGTATCTGACAGAAAATGTCAGATTTTATTCAGGGAAGATTTTAACCCACTGGACAACAGCTCAGTCAATGAAAGGTTTTAATTTGGTCACGTAAAAGTGGCCAAAAAGACCACCCCCTACATCCTTATTATCTTACTCTAAATACCACATCCATCTGCATTATATTAAAAAAGTAACCCTTAGGAACAGTCCAAATTAATGTTAAAAGTGACAGGTTTTAGTCTAGTTAGTTTAGAAACCTTGATTAATTGTGACATTTTTGTCAAAACCAGAAAGTCTAGCACTTCTAAAAATAGTAAATTTATGACTATACATGCACATAACTTCTTTCATTTCATCTGTTCTCAACAAGTACTATACTGCTACAGCTATTTTGAATCAGCTATATAATCCAAAGAATTTTTTTTTTCTCATTGGCAAAGTATCAGATTACGAATCCCAACACATCCCCCTAAGATTCCCAATTTTTATCATATGAGCAAAATTAAGGAGGAAACAGTTCAGATTCCAAACAATAAACAGTAATAACAATTACATGATTTCATCTCCTGATACCACAACAGTTGATTGAAATGTTCAGGTGCAACAAGAGTTTTTAAAAAATATAAAACTTAGCTAAACAAAACAAACTAAAATTCTAAAAACATTATTCTCTGGAAAAAAAAAAATTGTAAAGTCCTTGGCTCTATGTAGACACAGAGTGGGGTTTTTCAGGGCACATAGAAGTTCAAATCTATTGCTTAATGTGGAATTTTGATTCTATGCTGTCAAAACATTCTAAGTTAGTTGTCTTTATTCGAAAATTAAAAAAATATGTGCTGAGCAGCTCTTTAAAGCTACTCTCTTTAACCAAAAGGATTTATATATTTCTTCTGGCACGAGTTGACTGCATGTTAGCACCAACACAGAACAATTCTTTTGTGATTTTGGAACTAAACATAAGCCAAAACAAAATGTTTCATTTTGGGAGCTGGTATCTGTTTGTGGTTAAATTAAGCTGTGCAAAAAATTATCTTCCATGACAAATTTTAGCTCATTGAGTAAGAATTTCACAGCATCTTTTTGCGTTTATAGACTTTTATATCAGAAACTAGTAGACCTATAATATAGTCAAGGATGGAAAAAACAACCAATGTCAGTAAAACAAATATAAAGAAAAATTGATCTGTTCCAATGCATTACAGAAGTGCCCAGTATTACCCAGATTCTTTAAAAGAATATCTTAATTTCAAGGTTTCTTACCCTTGATTTTTCTTTATATTATTTTATTTACATCTTTTTTTTAATGCTATTTTCTAAATGCAAAAAAATCCCCTATACCATCTGATGAATTATAGCCAGATGAGCTATGCCAAATTACACCAGATGGAGAGCTGGCCCGCAGAGGAGTTACTGTTTTCTATAACACAGTTTCAGATTCAAGATTCATTATTTGGGACAAAAATATTCAGATTATTGCCAACTTCTCTGTCAAAAACATTGCTAGCACAACAAGTTTGGATTACTGCAAAGCATCTTTCCCATCTCTCTTCCACTCTGTGAACCTGATCATGTTGAAGTCAACACCCACAGTGTTCACAATATGCAACTGCTGTGAAGTGGGAGGAGGCCATGCTGGCCTTCATCCTACAAACATATTTTGTGAGATTGTTATCAGGGTTTAAATGCTTTTTATTTGTTCAGCTTTAAACTGAACAGGTATTGAAAAACTATTACGACCATTGACCTTTTATCTTAAGTTGTGCAGGTCCAGTACTGTTTAATATTTTCATCAATGACAGAGACAGTGGGATTGAGGGCACCCTCAGAAAGGTTACAGACAACACTGGGCTGAGTGGCGTAGTTGACAAACCTGAAGGACAGGATGCCATCCAGAGAGATCTATCTGGACAAGCTCTGAGAAGCCAGGCCATGTGAATGCTGTAAGTTCAATAAGGTCCTGCACATGGCCTGGGGGAAACCTGGTTTCAACAAAGGACGGGAGATAAAGAGATTGAGATCAGCCCTGCAAAGAAGGACTTCAGGGTGCTTGTGAATGAGATCCTGGACCTGAGCCAGCACTGTGCATTTGCAGCCCAGAAAGCCAAACACATCCTGGGCTGCATCAAGAGCAGTGTGGCCAGCAGGGCGAGGGAGGGAATTCTGCTCCTCTACTCCACTCTGGTGAGACCACACCTGGAGTGTTGCATCCACCTCTGGGATCCTCAGCATAAAAAGACATGAACCTGTTGGAGCTGGTCCACAGCACTGCAGCAGAGATGATCAGAAGGATGGATCATCTCTCCTATGAAGACAGGATAGAAGAGTTTGGGTTGTTCAGCTTGGAGAAGAGGTCTCTATAGAGACCTTATCTACTCCACTAATTAAATGGAGGGCCTCTAAGAAAGATACAGACAAGCTCTTTGGCAGCCCCTGTTGCAATAGGATAAGGGAGAGAAAAGAAGGGAGGTAAGTAAAACCACCTTAGCATACAACAGAGCCAAGCATAGCATTTGGGAATACAAATGTTTGAAATGGCTTAGTGTATTCCTGCTCCTGACACATCTTCCTTTATCCATAAGCCTGAAAATGCTAAGGTTCAGCTATATTTTTTGGTAAAAGGTGTTGAAGGCAGTAGAGAAGGAGAAATAGAAGCTGAGATAATATGCAGACATGAAAATCCCATGTTCTCTCCCCTTAAGTTGTAGCTGTGCTAGAAATTGTAGCTGTTGTAGCTAGAAATTATTCACTAAACTGAAAAGAATCTGTAGCACTGCAGCAATGGATGCGGAGATGTCTCCACTCACAAGAACCAGTGACAACAAAAATTGCCTGAGCTATGCTTTGTTGTCTACTATGCTGAACTTCTGTAGAATAGTATTGGTCTGAAATAAATATAAATAACCCAAAAATTATGTAAATAGTGGTTCCTTCATTATGTTGCTTGAACTATCAGTAATACTATTCTGAAATTTAAAGTTAAATGAAATTAACTTAACTTAAATTTAATTTTAAATTAAAATTCCAATACATACATATACATGAAGGTGGTGAATCTCATTTTCAAGATTTTCCAGGACATTGACATCACAAAGAAATATGTTCCCTAACATTCCAGTGAGTATCTTAGACAGTATATACAATACATAAAGTGTATAAAACTAATATATAAAGGCAATAGAAAAAATAGTCTGAAAGCTTTGCATTAGTATTTGCAAGGTTCCTTTGAAGCCTATGGGTAGATGCATGAAGTATAGTACAGTAGGCCATTCTGCATATTTTTTGATGTTGAAGGGGAAGCTTCTTGATTAGGAAACATTCCAGCTCTCACAATGCGCCCCACCCTTTTACTAATCATTTATCAAACGTCTGTTTTAAGTACCCTAATGTACAGACTGTATTTTTTTATGCATGAAGAAGGGATAATCCTGAACTATTGCAACTCTCTGACTCAGGATACATAACAGAATGAGGACAGAGAATATTTGGGCTAATAATTAAAGGAATGTTTGGAAAATTAATGGAACTGTGCCTAGGAAGAGCACATTTCTAAATTGCTAATCTTGCACACTGCTACACAGTAGTGACCCTGTAGTTAGACAGAGAAAAACATAAATTAATAAGGTTATTGTAACTGTATGGAAAAACATGCAAGATTAAGCCCAGAAGACTAATTATTTAGGAAAGGTAACTCAAGATACATAGAGATTATCAGAATCAGTGGTGGTGAGCTGAAAAAGAAAACATCTTGGCAGTGAAGACACTAAGAATTGGTAGCCTTTGCTCATACTGGGTATCTAGAAACAAAAGCTGTATCCTGAAGTGTGAGGATATAAGGAAAGTGCTCCTTTGTGACCTGAGAAATATAGAGCAGTCTTTTTGGGTGAGCACTGTTTAACGTTTGTGTGACAGTATCATATCTAAGAATTAACTTTTCTCCAATTTAAATTTGACAGCAAATTAATTACCTTGGCTTCCACATTACCTAGATTTTTTTGTTTTGTTTTGCTTTATTTTGGTATGAAAACTTTGAATCCCTTCCTGGAGAGAATGAAGATAAAATTCTGAAATTTGGGTGATTTAATCCTCTTTCTTCTTCTTAGTTAATACTAATATAGCAAGAAACCAGGTAGAACTCATTGTGAGAGATGGACTGTGTTTTCATGTTCTTTCTCCACATACCTTCAAATGAATATTTAAATCTATCTTTGACTGTTTGCAATGTTTGTTCATTTCTTTTATAGTTCTCTTGTTTCATGTCTTATTTTTGTACTTCAGAGTTCTCTTGTAGTATTTCCCACCTCTGCCACAATCTAAGCTACTCTGTTTTAGAAATAGCTGCCATTTTTGTATAGAAACACTTCCATGTGTTAAAAGTTTTAATACTTCTGAAGTATTAAAATGCAGCTCTAACAAGGCATTTCTACTCTGAAATATTAGGAAATTTCATGTGAGTCGCTCACCTAAAGCACAACAGAAAAGCACTAGGTGATGAGACCAATTCTTGTTACTGCCATACTTTATCTACAATCTTTTAAGTTGCTTTCCACTACAGAAGCTCCCTAAATACTTATTATGCTGATACACAAACTCATATGGGATCACATATGCACTTTCCATTGGCTATTTTTCAACATACAGTAAAAACATTGGAGTTTGATTCTACATAGTACTGCTAATTGAGATAAAGTCCAAGAATTCTCTGTGTATGACAATTCAGTTTACTTCAAAAATGTATCGAGCTTCCCCAGAAGCTGAAGATGGCTCACCACTGTCTTGGGATCAAATGTTACAGAGACCTGAGGAATTCGTAGATCTGAAGGACAGTATGTATTTTTTTTTTTTTGCATTTCCTTCACAGCAGAGGAAGATTAATGTAGTCATGGGGCATATGCCTCCCCTCTTGCTTCCCATCATAGATTAACCAGATCTGCAGGTAGGGTCTAAAGAAAGATGTGCCCTTTCAGCAACTCACTTGAATATGCCTGTCTCTTCTCCTTAGTATATAACTACTCCTGAACTCCAGCGATGTCCATAACTCTCAGACAAAAGGAGTAAGAAAACTGTGATGCAAGATACTGATGACCTTTACCGTGTATCACATGTCAGAGAGTTACTTTTGTCTGATCTCCGTTCCTTTGATAAGTAGCTGTTGCCCTTTCTTGCCAGAACAATGTAAAGGGAAGTCCATGAAGACATAACTGTGCATAGAACATTGTCTGGCCCATTGCCTAAAGGAGAAGTATTCTAAATGGCAAAACAACTGCAGAGTCAAATAATATATGTTAACCCACCCTGTTAATTAGTCTCTGCTCCTTAATGTATTCATGATCTCGATTTCTTTCCTAGTTTGTCTGTGTACTCGTGCTACCTTCTCTTTTTTGAGAGAAAATGAGAGAATATAGACTATTTGAAAAAAAAATATTCAACTGTCAGAAAAAAAGGTGCGCTTGTTCCATATCTTGACTGTTCTGAAAATAAAAATAATAACCTACATGAAAAAAATTCACAGGTAAATAGCATTACAATTCTCTGCTTTAATTAAAATGCCCCTATGAAATAAA
>VZTN01028666.1:0-32998 GCA_013400515.1 Erpornis zantholeuca
AAAGTTACATAAACCATTTTTGATTGTCATCAGTTATTTCAGCATCCTTTTATTTTTATATGAATAACTTCTATATTAGACAATCAACTGGACTCACTGGAGCTTTGAATGCCCTATCTTTTAATGACTGGGAACCAGATTTCTAAAAAGTTCAAGAATGACTGATTTGAACATAAGAGAAATCAACTGAATATTCACTACAAATAGCAAGAAAGCCATCAATAGCTTCATTATATTTGGGAATTGAAGGACTGTTTCAGAAAATGAATACACTAGAAAAAATTGTGCTCTTTGACTAAAATTTGGAAAGAGGAAGAATTAATGCTTTTCCACATATGGCTTTAACAGCATCTACGTGACCAATTGATTTATTACAAGTATGCAGCACTTTCACAGAAACCATCATTACTTTAACCTATTTCAAGACAAAAATTATGAGAGTCACATTATTACTAAGACGAATTTTCTGTATGCTTGTATAACATCAGTGCAAATGGGAGTAAAAAAATGATCCATTCTTCATGCATAATTTGTAATGCCATTTTTTTCTCTCTCCTTTTCTTTGTGAAAACTGGTTAATAACAAAAGCCGATGGCCACCTTTAGCCACTGACCATGTTAGCAGCTCTGACTGTTTGGTTGGAGATTTGTAACTGCTGCAGTTTCTCAAAAGGTAGAAGATTTCAACAATTGTTGGTGTTGCAAAATGTGTGTGTAGGTTTGTTTTGGAGAGTGAAATAACATCTAAGTTCTTATGATAGCACCACTTTTCTTCAAATTAATAATGAGAGAATTCCTTCACCTCAAGTGATAGAGGATTATAATGCTTTTTTTCTCAGTTTTTATTTATGACTTGTAGTTGCATTCAGCAGTGAAGAAATCCTGTAGGTCACTGAAAATTAAAACAAACTACTACCTTAATCTTTAGTCTTTTTTTTTCTTTTTCTTTTTCTTTTTTTTTTTTTAAGAAAACAGTATTATTTGAGAAAAATATAGACCATTAAGGCAATAAAACAATTTCCTTCATCTTTGCGGTAGTTTCTGGTTATTGTCATATAAAGCCATAAATTATGTCCCTTTTTACTTACCAAATGTCACAATTTTGCAATATAAAATTTAGTTTAAGAGAAAATTTCCCTTAAACCTTGCATTTTTTCAAGCAAAACCTTTCTCGTAGTTTTATTAAAATGTTAATTAAGAATACTCACAGCATGTGCATTATTAGAAGTTTTAAACAGCTTCAAATACAGAATACAAAAAAACCTGCTTTTACCATTACTTCAAATACCAAAAATAATCCAGCATTCAGGGATGTCTATAGTCAGAGCTTTCAACCGTTACTTAATTATTTCTTACTTGAAGAGAATGATTCTTTCTCCAGCTGAGGTAGCAACCGCATCATATTGATGTAATCCAAAAAATGGGGGGAAAAAAAGTGTTATTTTTGCTTGGACAGATGACTTGAGGAGACTCTACATAGAAAATGTCATGTAAAGTAACAACATTGTCTCTTTGAGGCAAACCCATCTGCGACTGCAATTACTAAGTTTCTTCCACACACTGAATTTTCTTTTTATTTTGTACATTATACACTTATGTTCCATTAAATATTCTTACTAAATGCAGGAAAAAAAACCCCAAACCACAAAACAAATCCAAAAAACCCATGTCCTATAGGTAAGGTATTTCATACTACCCAGTTTTCCCAGAACAGTAGTTTGACTTTTTCTCAAGGGAGATGATATTTTGTGACTTAGAAGTCACGGGTTTAGTGCTAAAGTATGAAATTTTGACCACAAAATATACTATTGACACCAGGAAGCTGTTTGGTAAATTACTCTGTGTTTGGTTTTGGGGTTGTTTTGTTTTTCTTCTACCCCAGCATTTTTTTTGACACATTAGCTGTCAAGTCTGGTGTCCTGATTCCAGTGGTGACAAAAAAACACCTGTAGTTGAAAAGTGCAAAACTCTGTAGGAGATCCTGATCATCACAGTGATTGCCACTTAATTTCAAGAGCTCTAAAGAACTAAGCTTTGTATTCTCCTTCATATAAAATAGTTTAACAGTAAATAGTCACGCAATCTATTGTGAATGCCAAATATGAATTTGAATCCCAGCTTCACTGCCTTTATCTTTGCCTTCAGAAAAGGACAAGTTCTGGATCCCTACATTTTCAGCTACTGCTCTGAAAGCTAATGGAAACAGAGTTTAATTTCCTAGCAGTACATAATTTCCTTATCTGCAGCTATAAATTCTTGGTTATTGAGCCAATTCACTGACTCTTTTGCAAACTCTTGAGTTTCATTAAGGAAAAACAATCTGTTTGTTTTATATCTCTGGCTATTTATAATAATTTCAGTCATCTTAATTTATAATAGCTTGCAGTAATTTAGGGTGCTGCCAATTATGTTCACTAGAGATATTTTAGCTAAAGTAACCTCATATGACTTACTGTTAAATCATATCAGTTTACTTTTTACCTTCCAGGTCTCTCTTTCATTTTTTTTTTTTATTTTGTCAAAAGTATGTAGGTCTTATTGTGGTATTTTTGTTAGATTTATTTTCTGTATGCAAGGGGTTTTTTTACTTGACATTTTATTTTACTTGATTCTTTAAGCTGCTCTACGTTAACTACCCATGTAGTCACTTGTATTGCACATTTCTTCAATGATTGTTTGCTGTTTCTGAGGTAGATTAAGCTATCACAGCATCTTAAAAAAAACCAAAATGTACACACAATTTGCTACTGATGACAAATTAGTGCCTTGTACATTTATTATATTTTAAATTTACTGTGTTAACTCACACTGCAAAAACAATGGTCTGCTCTCTTCATCTCCACTGTATGGAAATTTGTGACTTTTCAGAAGCAAAGGAAATGGATGAGCTAGATGGTGGTACTGCACAACTATAAAAATTGGCAAAATTGGAGCAAAATAGAGATGTTATAAAAAAAGAAAATGTTTCCATTATTCCATTAGCAGACTTGCTAGTGGTTTACACAGTCTCAGCAGCAATTTTTAATGCAATATTTGTATCCCTCATCACACGTTTTTCCTCCTATTTGTTTCAGAATTTTGCCTTAATCCTAAATATATCCCAGTTTCTTTCCTTGTGTACGTTATTTATCAGACTATATCTATTTGAAGGTCACCAGGTATAATTAAATGATCCTGTTTGCTCTTTCTCTGACACTTCTTCCTAGCCCAGTCTTCCAAAGAACAGCATTTTAGGATTATAAAAGGATCTTTTCTTTCTTATCTTCTCAGCAATAAACACAGTGACTTAAATATTTTATAAGTGGAGTTCCTGCAGTGTTTAAGAAGAATGTTCTGCAAATATGACATGTGCTTTTGCATCTCCTAACGTGTGCAAAAAACCCCATTTCCTTGGATTTTTCACAACTTCCATTATGGACTTCTTTCTTTACGGTGACAGTATAGCTTAGCAGCCTCTGCACATACCGTGCTCCTGCCTACACTGAGCAGCTGAGCCTTTATGTTTGGAATCATGAAAGGCTTCCCACATCCTTTGGATCTTCATCATGGTACTTGATTGCACCTAATGTACTTCTACTTAGCAGAAATAATATTTTAGCACAATCACCCAGAGTCAAATTCCCCCACCCTATTCACATTAACTAATTGCTTACTCTGCCAATGGTCCCCAAGGTATTGCAAACTCAGAGTGATAGAATATGGTTCTATATAAGCCAGGTATGTCTTCTATTTAGAAACAGTAACTATAAATCAGTTGGATGTCTTTAATTAGTGCCCCTTGGGCACACAGAAATACATACATGAGGTTCATGAAGCTCCAGCAGGGAAGGAGATGTGTCTGATACTACCAGTGTAGTGGACCTGGACATTTATAATCTGAAAGCTTTGACTCTGCTCCTCCTCCCACACTCCACATAACTACAGAAAGTTTGTAGCAAAAGAAACTGGGTGCTGCTTCCTTCATCCTCCGTCCAAAATCTTGCCTGCAGTTTTCTACCAAGTTTTTCCTTGGAACCTCCCAAAAGAGCAAAAAATGTCTTTGCAGCCACTCACAGACCCAGTGTATGATGCAAACTTCATTTGTGGCATAAACACATAAGAAGATTTTAGGTAAAATATATTTAAGGTTAAAAGTTATTTTATAAAGATTAGTGTCTTCCCACCTTACTTGATTAGTGAGACTACCTGTTCTCAGGTTACTTCTGGCAGCCTACCTCCATATTTTATGCTGGCATCTGAAGATTTGTTAGGTCACATCAACTACAAATGCTTTTTATCTTCAGTCTTAAACATTTCATTATATATCTTCATGATTTTCCAGAGACTGTACAAGAGGCATCATGCTCCCTTGGTGTGTTAGCTGGAAAGGGAATTGCACTGCAGTCCAGTTGCAAACACTTCATTTTTGTGAGAAATACGTGCAGCCAGCACTTGTTTTCTTGAATAAAAAGGAAAATACAATTAAGAAGTTAGATACATGCACAAATGTTCTGTAGCCCAGCATAAGCTGCCACAGTTCCTTTCTGTGTAGGATGGAGAAGAACAGAAACATGGAAATGGGGAAGCGGGGAAACTGGGAACAGGGAGAGTGAAAAAAAAGAGAGAGAGTACAATTTTTTTCTTCCATCTAACCCCGTGCCAGAAGACTCATTTCCAAGTGACTATATGGCACCATTATGAATAACATATGTGCTTAAAAGGGGCTCTGTATAGAGATGGTCCCTTCCAGAGGAAGCCATATGAAAGCAAAAACTTTGGGATGGCTGTTCCTTGGCAGATGGATCTAGTGCCACTTGCTAGAAACGACCTTTCCTCCTCAATATTACAGAGTATCTATTTTGCATGTGGCACTACTAAACTTACTGCAGAAAACTGTTAAAGTGCTTCCTGAAAATAAAAAATAACTTTATCCTAAACTTGCTAATAAAATAAAAAGCTTGATTTTTGCACTGAGTTGGTGAGTTAAAAATGCTCCAAATTTAAAAAAGAATACAAAGTTGTGAAAAAATATTTTCCAAGAAATCTGTAATCCTGACAGTTAGGGGAAAAGCAGGGCCTACAATATAAACTTAGAACTGATACTGAAGTCTTTATAGAGCTTCCTTATTTTTTTTTTTTTCAGTATGTTCCCTTTTAACTTTTACAGATAAAAGCTTTCAGTTCCTTTCATAGAGGCTAAAAGGTTTTTGTGCTAGTAAGGGGTAAAAGTGAAGAATTCTCCTGACTTTACTTTGTCTTGATCTCAGGCACGTCCAGGTTCCTCAAGCATTGGAAGGAGAATGAGGTGGGACAGGCAGAATGATGGATGTTATACAACAATCCTGGGTTAATAGTGCTAATTGCTGATAAATAGTGGTATTATCTTAATTATGTTTTTTTTAAGTGGAATCCATATACCTTAGAAGTCTGCCCAACATCTCTTACTACACAGCTTCCTCTGAGAAATGGAATTTTAACCTGTGATCTTGGAAGTTGGATTCTGAGCAGCTATTAATATGATGGAACATTTTTGCTTCAGCAGATCCCTTTCATTGTCCTCACCAGCCATTTTTTGATTTTCTGTAAACAGGAATACACAGATTTTTATGCATTCCAAACAAGAGTACTGGCTTTTAGTACAGAATAGCACAGAAGAGAATGCTAGAGCATAAAGAAAGGTGGAGGAGTCCTTGTTGAAACTGAAATATAGAAAGGCACTCAATTGCTGATTGATTCTGTAATGGAGTGGTCTGCCAAGAAACATTCCTCCAGCAAAGGGGCTGTGGTCAGTCAAAGCTGCAATCATCTGTTCTCCTTGGATGAATAGTACCATATTTAATGGAAGCCTCACTGTGCTGAACCACCACATCTCTTTCCAAAAGTCTCAGGAGCATTTACAACAGGCATGAGGGGAGCTGCAACATCTTGTGAAATCTAAAGTGAGGAGATGGGAAGCTCCTCAGTTGCTTCAGAACTGTCTTTAACTGACTTTTGCCAATCAGCACGCTAGAACAAAAGAACCCTTTTTGGCTTCTGGAGAAGAATTCTGTACCTTTATGTCTGTTTGTAAAGGTTTTTCTGTAAATATATTATTCCATTTCTGTCCTGATCCAATGCAGACTTAGCTCATGTTGGCATAGCAGTGAGTTCAAATTAATATATTTGCTTCTCAGTAGGGGCTAAATTCACAGGTTACAGGAATATGTTCTTCATGCTTCTGGTCCAGAGGGAGCCCCTTCAGGAAGACAGTCTACACTCCTCTAGAGAGGCATTTGCTAAGTTATTCAGATTTAGATTCACTTTCATGTTAAGACAATGGAGAAAAAGAGCAGTTTCATGTGTAAGGAGATGGGGGAAATCTTAACACTTGCCATCAGATCTGAATCGGTTAGCCAGTTATTTCTGAAGTTTAAGGGACAGAGTCCTCTCTACAGGTTTCTTATAAACTTAAAACAAATCTTTCCTTATACCCATGAGTGTGAAACACTAAAGATTACTTTGCAAGATATGAGAGATATGGAGATAAAAATCTTGAAGTTGTTACTGCTTGCATAATCATTCAATGAAGATTTTTGAAATATCTTTCTCTTTCTGCTTTATGACTGTTTATTCATGGAAGGATTTTTTCTGTGGTTTCCTGCATAAAACAAGCAACTTCTGACCAGAACAAAAAAGTTAAGGAAGTTCAAACTACAGTCAAAATTCTCACCTTTTATCTAAATTCCCACTGATTAATCTCTTTTCAATCTATGTATTAAAAAGAATGAAATCAGCATCATATGTGTTTGTAAGTTTTCTGCTAAAAATATCTGGAGTAATGCTATACTTGGTCATAGCCATAAAGAGAAACTTTAACATCTGCCTCTTTGAATCTTGAAATGTCTGAGCAAGCAACAGCTACTGTCTATTTCTCTAATATGGAATTAGATGAAGTGTAAAAGGAACAGGAAATTTGAATATGGTCTTTATCATTATACTTCTCACCCTTTTAAAATCAGTTGTGATTCTAGTGTTCTTGCTTACTTTCTTAGGGTGGCAACACAGACTTTCTTTCAAAAAGGAGCAAAATTAGTGCATTTTCTTCTAACATTCATTCATTTTCTAGTATATCTGCATTTTTCCTGGTGCAGTGCCTGACACAAGGCTGTAGTTTGGTCCAAAATGCCATTGTCTGCTCCTAAGTTTTGTGGATATTTTAAATTTTATTCCTGAATTTACTTCTACTATATGTCTTACTTGACATATGTCCTGTTCATAGACTAACAAAAAATGCAGGAGACTCTGGATATATTCATATGAAAAAACCTTGGATAGAATCCTCTAGGGACTATTGCCAAAGTCAAAAGAAGACTCACAGCAATGAAATAATTAATTTCTTCTCTTGCTATGGATCAGTAATTAAGCATAAATGGATAAAAGCATTAGCTAGAAATGTAGAATTGTCTCATTTTGCATTTTTTTCAACATTTGGCAACTACAGATAATGCATCCTTGTGAGATTAATGCATGCTTCTAACAATTAATTGAACTTGTGGGAATTTTTGTTTTAATGTTAAAGAGAGGGCACAGTCACATAGGAAAAAAAGTTGCTCCTGATTTGTGCTGGTTTTGTCTGGGGTAGAGTTAATTTTCCTCATAGTAGCTGATAAAGGGCTGTGTTTTGGATTTATGCTGGAAACTGTGTTGGGAACACAGGAATGTTTTAGTCACTGCTGAGCAGGGCTTACACAGAGGCAAGGTCTTTCCAGCCTCTCACCCATCCCACCCCAGTGAGGAGGCTGGGGTGCACAAGGAGTTGATAGGGGACACAGCTGGGAGAGCTGACCCCAAGTGACCCCAAGGGACACTCCAGACCATATGCTGTCATGCTCAGGATATAGAGGTGGGTGAAGGAAAAGGAAGTGGAATGTTTGCAGTGATGGTGTTTGCCTTCCCAAGGCATCATTACACATGGTGGAGCCCTGCTCTCCTGGGGATGGCTGAACACCTGCCTGCCCATGGGGAGTGGTAAATGAATTCCTTGGTTTGTTTTGCTTATGAGCACAGCTTTTTGCTTTAGCTATTAAATTGTCTTTATCTCAACCCAAGAGTTTTCTCACTTTTACCTTTCCGATTCTCTCCCACATCCCACTGGTGTTGGGGAGGGGCAGGAAATGAGCAAACAGCTGTGTGGGGTGTTTGCCAGACAGGAATAAACCCCAACATAAGCCATAGAGAAGCATAAAGAAAGCCACATTCTACAAAACCTTACATGCACCTGCAGTCCTATGAATTCCATATGCTTCTCCTTATAAGTGCTGCAATTCATGTAGAAGGTGTTCCTAAATGTATTAACATCTCTTAAAGGTATAAAGATACCTGGAATTTGTTTAATTCTTTCCTGATCCTATAACAGTAAGTACCCTCTACAGTCTTTTCGTAAGTTCAGTGTTTAAGCTGTTTTGATCCTGAAAACTTCAGCAGTGCTGTGTCATGGGACATAGTCTGTAAATTTTCTAAAAATAAAATTTCTAAAATGTAGGTTTTATGAACTACATGCAGCAGTTCAGACCACCAGTTTGAATTCACCACAGTAAATATTACATAAAAATACAGTATGAATCTGTATATCCACAATAGTAAATTTGGCAATAGTCAAAGCTGTATGGGCCCAGTGTCATGATTAAAATTAATAAAATGAACCTGGCAAATACTTTCACTTTTTTGAGCTACAGAGTTAAAAAACATCAATATCCAATGGCAATAAAATATTTTTACATGAAATTAAGAGTTGTTTCTCTTGGTGAATATTTGTCTGCATTCAGCAACAGTAATACTGACCCAAGAACAGAAGAGATGAGAGAAGGAACAGGTAAGATGTACTGATACTGATTTTTTGCTTGACATCATATTTGCCAGTTATTACTGAGTTTGTGCAGTTGGGGATGATAACTAGACACTGCTATTAGATTTTCTGCTGAGAAATTATATTTGTAAATTTTTTACCTAAATATTTTCCCCTTTCCACAAGGTCTTGACTATCCTACACCACTGTTAGACATTAGTAAAATCCAGGAAATTTTTGAAGAATGATATTATTTAGCATAGTTTAAGGTATGGTAACTTAATACAAGACACATTTTTTGAGAGAGGAGTAAACCCATGTGAATAGGAGACTTTTTTTTATGACATTATTCTATTTTGTTAACTGCTTAAATATTTTTTAATGTTTCTTGAGAAAATTGTTTTTATTTTCATATATATTACATTGCATCTGTCAAAACAGTTTATGGACTTCCACACTCAGGAATTTATTTAAAAGGAAAAGAAAAAAAAATTCTTAGTGCTTTCATATTCAAAGAAGTTTTATTCTTGTCTTTTATTAAATGAGACAGCAGAATTTGAACAAAAGGAGCTGTATGCTTACCTTCATGTACTCTTTAAGCAATGAGCGTTTGGAACTTCAATACCTATTTTGCTCTCCAGTATCTTTCCTCTTATCAGTTTCTTTAAACTGTTTTTCTATTGTTTCATCCCATTATGACTTTCAAATTATAAGATCCCTTTGTTTCTTCATTTGTGTCCTCTTTCTGGCAGTTCTCATCTGAATTAGAAAAAGCTGTGTCAACAGTTTTCATCATTTCTTTTTGTTAAAAAAGACTTTATTTTGATTACAAGTTATTTTCCAGATCATAGTGGCTATATCAAATATATATTTTAAAGCACAGTTTGCTGAGTTCTAGTTCTTACATTAGAAGTGAGTTAAGTCAAGCCACTTCACGTATCAGCCAAAAAAAAAAAAGAGAAAACCCTTATAGGTTCTTGCACTGGTTTTAATATCAAGGCCTCAATTTTTCTCATGATGGTTGCAATATTGATGTTATTCTGTGGAATAGCAGGTACTTCGTTTTTTTGCTTTAACAGATGGGAAAATAAGTTACAGCAGCTTGACTGGTGCAAGTGAGAAACTGTACCAAAATATATTAACTACAGCTGTGGCAGGGTGAGGGCTTGTTAAATTATATTTAGTGGACGAAGAGAGACAAACACAACAGTGGTTTTTTTCAGATTTCTTTTTTCCAGAGCAATTAAGATGACATTTAGTTTGTGCATGCCTTACGGTTTGTTCACAACTAAAGTGATAGGAAAGCTCTCCAGAGCATTGTGGAAGAGCAGGAGTTGTTAACAGACCTAGCCTTTGGGAACAGACTGTCGTATCTGCTGTGAAATGTGGGTTTATCCTGACCACCCCATGTCCACAAGACCGAGAAGGGTTGCTGACCTCCTGTCAGGTTTTCATCTGAACTGTCAGCTTCTAAAAAGCTGTGCTTATGTCCCAGTGAAACCAGAGTTTATCAGGTTTTCTCTGCTTTTCCTCTGTAATAGAAACAATGAATAAATCAGGCCTGTTAGTGATGGCGAGATTTTAGAAAGTTAACTTAGTAAGAGGAATTTATTTGAGCTGTTAGGTGCCAAATGGAAAAGCATTACTACCTTGTCTATAATTATTAAGGTACCTTGTAAATGAGGTTTTGTCTGTTCATGATGAACACTATGGATTTTGGAAAAAATATGGGGTTGTTAGTTTTGTAATATTCTCTAATATAACAGAGTGGGATCATGAACACATCCCTCACAATGGACATTTTTGGACAGATTTGCATATACTAATGTGATCATTTCCTTATATTAATATGTCATTAATATGTCATGACTTATATTAATAAGTCAATTTCAGCATTGACTTCACAGAACCACAGAATTACCAGGTTGGAAAAGACCTTTGAGATCATCAAGGTCCAAGACTTGGCCCAAAGGACCATTTAAGATCATTCCTGAAATGTGCTCCCAGGAGCTTTCCACAGTACCAATTTCCACCTTGCCTGGGTGGAACCTTGCTGTGGCTGCCATGTGCATGGTGCCCTCACAGCTCAAGCACCAGAAAACCTTACAGTGTTCACACCAGTGAACACCCTACCTGTGTACAGCCTCACAGCAGGTCCTGGCAGCAGTCAAAACCCACTGCTGTAGCTCAGTTAGAAAGCATTGTTAACCATTTCTTTTGCACTAGAATAGAAGGACAGTCACACACCTCAACAGCCAAGGATAATCCATTAGAGATGCATCCATACATTGGACTAAGGAAATTGAAGGTATTACTTAAAAAAACATAGTGAAAAGCAACTCATAAATGCAAGCTTTTAAAACAAAATATCTGGCTATGGTTCTGCCATAGTAAGCAATATTCTTCATACTGTTTTTAGCTCAGGACATGGTTAGAAACACTAGAGCAGCGAGTGCATATCCATTCAATTAGAGGAAAAGCCATTCAAAAGTTGAAAAGATGACACATTTCTGGCCATTAAACAGAACAAATAATAATATTTTTAAACTCCGCTGTATTTGGCAACTGATTTCTGCCTCTGAGCCAGGAGCAATACTATCAAATTTTATCATGTACCACTGCAAACACTTCAGTATGTAGAGTCTTGACAGCTGGTATTATTACTCCTCATCACAATATCACCCTCTCATTTATGGAGACAAAACAGTTTCTGTGACAACACATCAGTCCAGGTCTCAAGAATGACTAAGAGCTTTGGGACAAGCCAACAGGGGAAATGACTATTCATCAATTAAAGATCAGTTAGGAAACGTCTGCACATATTTTCATGGATAACTGAAAGTCTTAAGTTTTAGAAACTATTTCCATTCATCTTGTGGAAGTTACCAAGTAAAAGAAGATTCCATAAGAACAGGTATGGTAGGTTAACCCTGGCTGGCTGCCACGCAGATGCTCTCTCACTACTTCTCTCCAGAACACAGAGAGAAGATGGAAAGGTCATTGGTTGAGATGAGGACAAGGAGATCACTCACCAGTTATCCTTATGGGTAAAAAACCTTGAGTCTGAGAATATTATTTTAATTTTTTGCCAATTAATAACAGAGTAGGCACAGAGAGATGTGGAATGGGTGTTGTGGTCAGACCATAATACTTGCCTCTACCATTCCTTCCTTGTTCAGAATGGGGCCTTTCCATGGTATACAGTCCTTTGAAAATTAACTCTTTTAGTACGAGTCCCCCATGTGTCACATCTCTGTTGATCTGATGGAACAGCCCTGCTTCTCAGAGACTGCTCCAAGAACAAACAAAGTCCATAGATTGAGTGATTAGAAATCAGAAGGCTTTAATAAGATTATTTAGATGAAACAGAGATATGAAAAGGAGAGGAGAATCCCTTCAGCCTGCTCGGCTTCTTGGACCCTCTCTCTCTGTCTGTCCGTCTCTGTCTGTCTGTGAGAACAGAGCAGCAGAAGTGTCTGTGTACAATTACAAAGTATGAAAACAAATCCCAAAATAGAAGTGTTCTTCTTTGGCCAAAGAAGACAATCTGAGATATATGAAAAACAATGCAACATGTAGAAAAAGAGAGCTGTGATGTTTGCATATTATCAAACTGAAAACAATCTGACAACTTCAAGGCTGCAAGAACCAGTGAGGCACAAAAGTGCCTAAAGAAATCTTCTCAGGGTTAGCAACACATCTCCATCCAGAAAACCTGGTTCTGTGTGCACTTCTCTCCACAAGCTGCAGGTCCTGGACAGGAGCCTGATCCAGCATGGGCTTCCAATGCACTCCAGCTTCCTTCAGGGCACTTCTGTTTGCAGCAGCGTCAGGTCCTCCAGGGGCCGCAGGAGGATCTCTTTGCACACCTGGGCCATTAATACAATGCTTATTCTTCAAAACCCACTAGCCTAAGGAACAATGCTTAGTTTGTACGATCATGTTCAACATTAACCAAGAAGAAGAAGTGGAGTAACCACCCCAGCACACCAAGCAGTCAAGTGATTTTGGGGTCACTGATCACCAGGGACCACCAAAGAGACCCTTAAGACAGAAGAACACAAGTGTTAATGGAAAGGAACACATGCCAGCAACTTTGGGGAAAAATCACATATGCGTTTCCTCTGGAAAAACCTATTAATATGGATGCAAAATATAGTATATGAACAGGAGCTTTCTCTGTACTCGGTATGCACAATATTTTGGAGGAGATACCCCCTCATGCATCTGGCTAAGAACACCAGCTTTTTGATACTACATAAGTGTTATGGAGTTGTTTTTACTGGTTTTCAGTAACAACACCTGACTGGAATAACCTGGAGTCTGGGAAGAAAATTTTGGACTTGTTTTACCTCTGAATTTGGTTCCTCCTGAGTGATGTCTTTTCAAGCACAAAGCCTGACAGTTGGAAATGTTTATGCTGACAAAAATAATTGTAATTTCTTTTTTCCTTATAAATAGGTTATGTTCTTTAATGGTCTGATGGCCTTTTTAAAGAAGTTTATTAATTAAACATAATGTTGTATTAACCCATGTATAAAGACTGATGGAATTAGAATAATGTAAATAATTTACATTTTCATCAGACAGTGTTCTGTAGTATCTTACTGGAGAAAGTTAAGTAATTTATGACTGGCAGTACTTTCAACTTATGAGCCAGAATCACTCAGAGAGATGGAGAAAATAAACAGAAATTTTTGTTTCTTAACAGAAATTCAAATGAAATAAAAGATGAGTAAAATCTAGGTAACAGATTATCCATTTATAAAATATACCAACTGCCAATGCAAGAATATGCTTCAAAATGCACTAAGGGAATTCAGCGTATTGCTGATATTGCTGCTCAAAGCATAATCCCTATGAAGGTGGCTGGAACTGAGAAAAACTTAAGTCTTGCCATAATAACTTTTCCCAGTTTCACCTGGAAAAAAAGACAACTAATGCACAAAACACAGCAATAACTAACCCTTGACTGGAGGGCATGAAGATGAGTGGTCTGTCTTTGTGACTGATGGAAAGTCTGACCTCATTAAGGGCTTTAACTGATAATGATATTTATCTATCTCTTATATCAAAATCTGAAGTAACAGAATTTTCTTAGCCACTTTAATAATTTGTGTTTATTAGAGGAACAGAGCATCTCTCCTATGAGGAAATGCTAAGAGAATTGGGATTGTTCAGCCTTGAAAAGAGGAGGCTTCATGGTGACATAAATGTGGCCTTCCAGTGCCAGAACTGAGCCTACAAGAAAAATTGAGAGTAACTATTTATAAGAGCATGTAGGGACAGGACAAGGGGGAATGGGTACAAAATGAAGGAGAATAGGTTTACATCAGATGTTAGGAAAATATTCTCTAATGTGAGGGTGGTGAGGCATTGGACAGAGCTTGCTCAGAGAAGCGGGTGCTCCACTCTTGCAAGTTTTCAAGGCCAGGTTAGATGGGATTTTAAAAGCCTGAACCTGATTTAGTGGAAGGTCTCTCTGCCCCCAGAAGGAGGGGTTGGAACAGGATGATTTTTCAGATGCCTTCCAACCTATGCCATTATGATTCTATGATTCTGTGATTCTATGATTCTATGGCAATGACAGTATCATTTATGCATTTTCCCTGAAGATAACTTCCGGGTTTAACTCCTGTATTTTGACAGCAGGAACAAACAGGAGTAAAATTCACACACACCAATCTCTCTAAAAGATAAGACTTTTAGCTACTTCCAAAACCAAATTTCAAGTGTCCAAATCAAACATGAAATTTTTGTGTGTTGAGGACAACATGAAACCTTCCTGCACACGGTTTAATATGCATTTGTCTTTGAAGCTGCTGTGCTAATGCTTTGCATTGCTGTTGAACAGAGGTGATATGTTAGCTGAAAGAACACTATTACATGCATGTTCTTTCACATCCCTGGAACAATATATGTAATGAAATTAGAAGTATTTCTTGGTATTCCTTTAATAAATCATAAAAAATAAAACAGACAGCTTTATTACAGACATTTTCCTTATTTTGTACACTTTATTGTGAAAATGTAATAGTTCTTTCCCCCCCCTTGTTGCTAGTTATTATTTTCCCTTTTCTCTTTTTTTTTAGTGCGTCAACATATTTTTTCCTAAATCTTCAAATAATTTAGCTCAAAACAAAGAGATATCTTTATCTAAAAACTTACTAACATCTATGTGGATTGATTTTCAGTAGGAATGACATTTATAGGTACAGCAGTTTGTCTTGCTTGAGCTATCTGGGGCAGCAGCAGGCGTCCATCCTCTGCATTCTTGGCAGTAAAGGGAAAATGGGAAGAGGTGAGGATCTAGGGTTTGATTGCAGAGGATGGAAAGGAGTGTTCTCTAATAAAGGAGGAACTTTCTGCACCACCCACCCCATTTGTCCCCAAAGTAGACCAGGCACTGGAACTGGCTCTCCGCTTCAGTTAACTTGTTTTGTGGGATTAGTAAATTAAATAGGGCCAGAACTCAGGTCTGTAAGCACTGTCCTGGGACTACCTATACTGATTTATTGCTAGGATTCTCTCTGCTTTGTTTTTAGGTAGACATCAGACCACCATGGAGAACACTCACTTAGCATTCAGGGAGCAGTAATTGGGCCAGGGATAATTCTGGAGGCACTCTGGATAAAGCCACTCTCTTTTGAATGAAAAGGTGTCTATTCTTATCACATCATGCCTTACTGCCTTTCTCCTGGGCCAGAGAATGAACTGTGTGCATCTTTCCAAAGTGAAAAAGGCTTGTCTGTAAACCACTAAATTTATTCTGTTTTATCATAGACAGAGTGGTGTAGGGACCACTCACACAGTCAAACATCTGTGCATCAGAGACAATGGTAGTGTCTGGTCTGGGAGCTGTAGTAAACAGTTAACAATAACCCAGTTGCCCAGCTGATACCTCTCATTCCAGCAGAATGACGTGATCCCAAAAAAGAAAATCTATATGTAGACTAAATTCCAAGGAGAAACACATATACTTGAGGATTTTATAGCTTTTAGAAACCAATCCATAAATGGAATATTTAAAGAGAAAATTAAGTGGTGTTTCCAAAGATAAATTAAGTGGATTTTTAGCACAGGAATTGTAACTCTGGTCCTGTGATCACTATAACATTAACATTGAAGAAAAAATTGAGCAGTTTGCATTGTCTGTTATTCAGAGATTGTCATTAATGGTGGCCTGGTAGGCAGGCAATCTACCTAGGGCCCTTATCAAATATTTATTTGTAAAAAGTTATTAAAATGTCACTTACTACAGCTATTTATGGCTATTGACAGGTGTGTGTAATTGGAGGAATAACATACAACATTAGTATTTTTTTTATTCAATCTGTAACCTGTTCAAGACCGTAATTTGCAAACATATCATTATGACTGACTATCACTGCAGGGTCCCCAGAGCAGCTGCTTTTGAACTTTGATATAAAACCACAATGTCTCCATTGATTTAAATGGAACCAAACAGATCTGTATGCACTGAAGAATTCTTTCTTTTGACCTTTATTTTTACAGCGTCTCCTGTCCATGAGGGGCTTGCTCTCTAGAAGCATTGCCAAGAAATGAGAAGGAAAATGAAGGATTGAACATTGTTTTCCTCATATAACTTGCTTTTTCTGTGTATTTTGCCTCTTTACTGCAAAGAGGTGATAGTTAAGGGACCCAAATAATGTATGTGTATGTGTGTGTGTGTGTGTGTGTGTGTGTGTAAGTATAAACATAGGGGAACAGCAAGCATATGATAGGGAACATTTCTGAATACCAGAAAAATGAATGACAAATCCAAAAGTCATACTAATATTGTCAGGCAAAGTTAGATTTGCAAAAAAACCCCATAAAATCTTATTTTTATCAAACCTTATCATGGGCATAATTGAAGACATTTAACTGTCTAATATAGAGAACATTCAGTCTCATAAAAATAATTTGTTGTACAGATAATTACCACTTGGCTGAACCATTGTTTATGGCTATTAGATAATTACTCAAGTGTACAGCTTTGGATACATAAATGTTCTGTACCTCCTGATGAAGAAGATCAGGTTAAAAGCTAAATACGCAAAATATAATATTCAATTCACTTATCATATTCTGGAGTGGTAATAATCACCAAGAGAAATGGTTGGTTTTCTTCTTTCCTTACCATTTTTTTATGGAAGGAAAAATATTACATTAGTAAACTTCACTTCTTAACTTTATGACTGACACTTTCTTTATTCCAAGAGATAACAGGTGACACATAAAGTAATAAAAGATGTGTCCAAGCTAATCAAAAGAACTGAAAGAAGAGCTGCCAATGAAATAAAGTACTGATTTTTCTTTGGCAGTCATGTTAGTCCCTCAGCCCTCCTTTACTGTTGCTTTTTGGCTTATCAATTTTATATTTTATAAAATGCTTTACCTCCAGTTAGCAATCAGCATCCCTCAAATAAGGTATTTCTTTCTCTCAAAGAACCTAATTCTTGATATCAGCTTATTGTTCTCCACTAGCCTAGCCCGTTTGATGGGATTCTCATTCTTCTCTGCTACCATTCAGGTGTGATTCTTCTTGACCCTCAAACCTGCCATCTAGTGGTTGACTGAATTTCAAGGGGGGATTCAACTTGCATATTATTTGGTTTAGTTTTCATTAGTACAAAGTAGTAGATGTTATTTGGTCAATCAGTTCATGTCTAAGACTCATTCAGGCACAGGAATCATTCTAATACAGACATGACTGAGAGTTTATATCTTCATGATTTGTGTTCCTGCACTTGAATTTCAATTTAGTAATTCCCAAGGTAAAGCATATTTTTAATCATTTAATCATTGAGGAACAAAGAAGAGTAATCAGCACAAATCTACAAACACATAGAAGGAGTAGTTGATGTGCCTGTTTAACTGTTGGCTGGCTGCCTTTGTGTAACTAGACACTCACATGAGCACATTCCCTTCAGTGTGGGAGTGGTATGTTCAGTTGGTCATCAGTGTCCTATTGTGCAGATGTCACTGAGCTGCTTTATGAAGTGCTCCTTATGTGTCCAGCTATCATTCTTACTAAAGGCACCCTGTACATAAGCTGCAGTTCAAATCACAGGGTCTTAGAGGTCTATGTTTGTTACAAGTCAAACTCCACCATAAATGCTTTTTGTTAGGTTTAAAACAAAACTACAAACTTGTGGAAGCTAGGAAATCTCATTAAAATGGAAATGTAAACATTAGAACAAATTAGCACGGCTTGTCTTAGAAAAGCACGTAATTAGCTGTATTTCTCAGCTTCAGGCTAGCCATAGTTTATTTACATAGCATCACAATCGTTTAGTTTTTTGAAAAGCTAAAGAGTTAAGAAAAAGTTGGCTCACTTTTCTTCTTGTCTTTTCCCTAATCAGTCAATGCTATGGTATGTTTCAAATCATTCAATATCCAGCAAATCATATTTATCTCATCTTACCACAAGGATTGTAACATTTTCTTGTTCTCATGCATAGCTGGCACTGAATCTTTTTGAAAAAAACAAACTGTTTTACTAATTAGGATAATTTTGTCCAAAATAGCAAATACTTTTGAAAGAAATTTCTGTGCTACATTTGGGAATGAATTCCACAGCAATGATCAGAGAGCAATAACATATATGTTCCTTCCTTTTCAAATTAAAATCTTTTTTTCATCATCAAAGGTCTCATTGATAACTATGGAAATTGTCATTTGAAAAAAGAGGGAAAGGAAAATAGTGATAAACATCTTGGTTTTAAAGCTGGTCAACTCAAGTCAGTATGACACTTTTTGTGGAAGGCTACTTACTTTGAACGAGATGGCTTGGATCTGAGCCTCAGGAATAATGAAACTACTTGTTATAAAAATCGCAGCTCTTCAGCTAACACCTCAACTTTCTTTAAGCCATAATTTCCCACACACAGAGAAAATGCTAATGACTTACCACCTCACCTCTGACAACATGCTGCTTTCTTCCACTGTTTCACAACTGCTCCCTTCTCCTCTATTATTTCAGTTGCATAAGTTAAAATGAAAGCAGTTGTTTTCAGCTTCCAAGTTGTTTTCAGCTTCCAGTTTCTATTTCAGATGTGTTGAAAAGTTCACTCATGTTTTCTACCTATCCTGCATTGTAACTAAAGCAAATTACTTCTTCTTGTAAGCCTTAGCCTGATGAAAAAAAATGTAGAGGTCCAAGTCCTAAAGAGTTGTCTGAATGAGCAGAAGGCTACACTGCCATCGAGAATTTCAGAATAGGGTCAGACTTTTTTAACGAGGATTGAAAGGTCTTATTTCAAGTCCACTTGCTTGCAAGTAAATCGGAAGCTACATCTCCCAAAGAACATGGAAGGATGCATCTATTTGGAAAAGGAGTACCACACGCTGAGGCAACCTATTTACATCCTAGTGAATCCATATCATTTGGGAGTGTAAAGAGAAGAACATTCTAAAAAACCCTGACTTTCTCTTCTATTGCTAGCTGTAGCATAGTAGTAATATATTCAGATATCTGTACTATGAATTGTTCCTGGGACTAATGTTTTGGAGGCTTTTTTCCTCATGGCTAAGACTTACCCAGATTTTGGTAAGCCATCTGTCGAATGAAAGAATATTGAGCTCTTTCCAAACTGCAGGGATAGTAATTCCAGTAGTTAATAACAAAAGATGGAATAATACACACTGAGCTAGGCTAGCAGAGTAATTATCGGCTCTTAATAAAGCTAAAGTAGAGGATAATAGGCAACTTATTTAAAATGAAATTATATATTTTTCCACCAATGACAGACAGTTTCTGGACAATACCACCACATATGAATCTGAGTACATTTGTCCACATTCTCTTAAACATAAATCACTGCTGACAATGACACTAACAATATAATAGGAACATCTTCAATCTGCTTAATGGATGAAATTCAGTTTGTGCAGAGAGCCTGAATGGGGCTAGGCAAGAAATATGACCATTGCAATTTTAGATAATGAAATAACAAGGGATTCAGAATATGCTCAGAGAATGTAGGCTCAAACTCCTCTTGAATCTGACACACTACTAGTCAAACACTTCCTTATTTTACTTTAATAATTTTCAGAATTTATACCGTGGGCATATAGCCATCAAAACAAAGCAAATTAATTGTTGTATGTTGCATGTTGCTGTAAATACTTCCTGAACCTCAGGAACTGAACATACATATGTCCCCAAAACACCATTTTTTTTCCCTTCTCTGAAATTTATTTTGATTTTTGGCATGGTCTTTCCATTCAGGATTTGCATGTTTGGCTGTGCTGAGCACCTAAAATTTTTAACTCCTGATGAAGCCAAGGCTTTTGAGATGACTCAATAGCAGAGGGAAGTGCAGGTCTGGGGCTGATTCTGGGAAGAGCATATCTGAGCAGACTCATCTGCCACTAACCTCTAGGGGAGGTGAGGACATGGCTGTGTAACATAGCACAGACCTTTGCAGGAATGTGTGTCAGGCTGCGGGAACAGTCAAAGGTTTGGAGAACTGGGTCTCTTTTGAAAACATTATTGATGGCATTTTATTTAAATACTGTTATTAAACAGCACTGAAGAAAAAAATGCATTCTTAGAAAGAGGTATAATTCCTCTCTTATCTCCATGTATATGCCGTGTTACATAACATCTCTTGTTTTTGGAAAGGAACTGGTTTTCCCATTTGGGGTTTAGAATACAGTAATAATTTCATAAGCCTTGCTTTATTTGCTTTTTTCATTGAAATTGTTCTTTTTTCCATTGAAATTCTGACTTAACAAATTGTACTATTTTTGTGCTTTCATTTGTATATGGAAGTTACGTAGACAATCAATTTGAGATGCAAAAAGGAGCTTTGAAGTAAATGCAGCTGGAAATATTTTCAAATAGTTTCCCAATGGTGTAAAAACTGGGGATTTGTAAAACAAGACGTTAAAATGTTAATGATCTACTACAACAAAAAAAATCGAAAGCACCAACCCCATTATAATGAAGATCCATAAGCCATATGGAGCTTAGGAAAATAGAAAATATCCATTCACACACTTGTGGTGAAGCAGATGTGAAACATAAATTGAATCCACAGAAGATCCCTTCCTGCATGGCTTACTATATTGATATTTCCCTGCACAAGCTCAGCCAGTTTCTTTCAAAGTTAAGCCTAGGAAAGGTTTAATTCTGAGCCACATCAAGTCTTTTTGTGATGTGGCTTGATGAAGTCTGTGGAATTACGGTAGAGTAAACTTGGTATAAGAGCCCTCAAATTTAACTTCTGGTATGTATAAATTGTTTTGAAATAGTTTATTTAGATTGTCTGTGAGGGACTTTAAAGGACATTTTCTTCTAAAAAATATTTCATTTTCAACACTGATGTCAAAAACTTCGTGACATTCAGTCTTTTGAACAGAAACTCTTTTATTCATGGGCTCATATGTATTCATATACAAAAAATTCTGTATTTCTGTTACAGGAATTTTTTTTCAGAAGGATCCAAACCACCGAAGAGTTCTCAGTAAGAAAATGGCTGAAATTCTGGGTGGGGACAAAGGAAGCAAACATTATGAAAAATGCTTCCTTCTGTTGCATAAGTATTGGCTTACCATCTCACCTCTTTAAGGACTACAGAAGTTATGTCCAACAACAATCGCTACCTTTTGTCATAATGTTGAATCCTCTCACTGAAATCCACTGAAATGTGTGATCTTTTCCAGAATAGCTGTTATTACACGTTACTGAAATACCAGGATTTTGGTTTCCAGAAGTATTCCCTTTCTATTAAAAGTTGCTGTCTTTTGATACCTATACTCTTGTAATTTCAGGCTTCTACTTTATTGATTCCCTGTCCAAATCAATGCCATTTGGTTTAAACTTATATAACTCTTTCCCATGCCAGCATGTTATACATTTAAAAGAATGGGCGTTTTGCCCTGTTTTCTTTTTTCTTTTCTTTTTTTTTTTATTTTATTTTTGAAAACCACATAAATCAGACTATTTTAGTCCTTATATTAAAAAAGCTCGGTTCCCTTGATAATTTAGACACTTCTCTCATACAGCTTTCCCAGTCTGAATTTTTTTTCTTTCTGAACAGAATGACTAAAATTTCACATGATATTCCTAAGGATGTACTACCACCGTGATGTGACTATTTTTGTATCTCAAATACAAATGTCCTAACTTATGCATCCTGCAGTCTTCTTTTTCCAGCATCAAATGGATGCTTTGGTCTTGTGATTGTTAATGTACCTTCTTTTTTCCTCCGCAAATTCCAGAACTGAATTCTCAGTTTACAGCCCAAAGTTTTGGGTATGTATGTACGTAATTCTTATACTTTGAGCTGATGTATTTTGTTCTATTTACATGATTCCTATAGTTAAAGGTGTATAATTTTTTTCCCTAGATTGTTTTACCATTATTTGTCTCCATTTTGTCTCCCAGAGAGGTATCATCCGAGCATCACCTTTGCACACTCTATTGTTTTTACTGTGGATGTCATTATGAAATTTTATGGAGCACTCCACAATTTGCAGCATCACTTCTCAATCCCCAGGCACAGCTTAGCAAAACTGGCACAAGCTGTTGGCACTTTGAATGTTTGCATAAGAAAGCACAAAAATGTCTCATTGAAATGTACATGCAAAATTCTTGAGAATCCCGTAAGAAAACTTGCATCGAATACCAGGAATAACATCGAGAAACCATTAGCTGTGAAGTGTTCTCTGTGCTCACTTTTCTTTTAAACTGTTAACATAATGTGTTTTATTTTGTTGTTATGTTTGATGTTGCATCTAGTGTAGTAAATGGAACAAAGCAATATTAATATTCCTATTGGGAACGTGACTCTTACACTTCCTGCTTAGGATTCCCTCGGACATTCGGGTATATGCTCAATTTTATTCATGTGAGTATTCCCGGTGAAATCATTGAAGTTACCTTAGGCGGGAAGTTATGCACATGTATAAGTCCTTGTAAGATCCTGTATTGTTGCAGTCTACTTAGGAACCCATAACCTGGTCCAAAGGAGAAGGCCAGCGGATGTTATATTGTATTAAATTGAAAGCCTTAACACAAAACAACTGTTTATAACATTTTGGCACCTTTGCTATCCCTCCATAGGTAATGATGAATTATCCATCGTTCTGAATTTCTTACTTGCCAACTTCATGTCATATGACTTTTTGAAATAACCCATATATGCTCCTAATCACAAGTTACCAGAGGAGGATAAGAGCAAACAAAGAAAGTTCATTGGATTTATATAAATGCATAACTTGATTCAGATTGTGAAACATCCTTGGTTTTCTGTTCTTAAATGAAAACCACTTATTTTTGTCCATACGTTGATAAATAAAAACATTATTATAAACTAACAAGTTCTTATACAGTCTGCAAAGTACTGCATTTTAATGTACTGTAGGCAAGATAATGGATGAATATCTACAAGTCCTACCAACACTCTGGATGTGGACATGGAATGGATAGGTATGGAAAGCTAAAAAAATTTTTTAAAAAAGTCTTAAAAACTTAAAAAGCTGTTAAGTTGTAGAAGTACAATCCTGATGCCATTATACTGTCTTAAGAGAGAAGAATGAAAAGAATAATAACTCTGAAATAGTTTCCTCTTTCTTTTGGTTTAGAGAAGACGACACACATGATATATGGGAATATAGGGGGACAGTAAAAAAAAGATTTTATGAGATATGAGCAAAACACATATGCCTAGTTGTGCTAGAAGCAGTTCTTGATGAAATCTTTTGATCTGTTGTAGAAACAAAGTAATGATATTTTTTATGACTGGAACTTTCTCTCCCATTCATGACTGCAGTGGTGAGTACAGACTGGGGCTTCCCATAGAGGTCAGAAGTGGGTATATCCTTACTGCTGTCAAATGGGTGTCTGGGCTGTAGAAGTGATCCCCAAAGTATTAGAAACAGAAGCAAACTGCAGAAAAAGTTTGCTGCCTCTAAAACAGCTGAGAGGTGAGATTAGATGACACCACTGACACCATTTTCTGAGTGAGGAGGCACCTCTTTTCTCCTCACGCTGAAATATCACCCAAGAGGAGACAAGTAGAACCTGAGCAGGCGTGTCAGATTTAGAAGGTCATAAACTGACAGTAGGGATGAGGAAGGGAAGAACAAGTATGTTTCTGAAAAATAATTTCCAGGTAGATGAAAACTCAACAATTTCAATCCCATCTGTCATTTCTTGTCATTTTTGGGGGTCTAAGGCAACAGAGAATGATGCCTCATCATTGATCAAAACTTTGCTTATATTGTCTATTAAAAAACCACAAAATCTGGTTTTTTTTGAATACCCCAACATTCTGCTTACTGTTTTCTAGATAAGTTTAGTAACACCTAGTTTGGTAACATCTTTGTCAGAGTGTAGTGTTCCAAGTAAGGCTTCATGAGTAGTAAAAGGAAAACAGTGGCTGCCTCTTTTTGTTTACACAGAGCACACCAAAAAAGTAGAGGCATGTTGGGGTTTTAGAAGTTTCCAGTTTTTCTCTTTCTCTTAAAGAATTTTCCCCATACTTTGTTGCTAAGGAACAAATTGCTGGGTAGTTAAGAGAGATAAAAGAGCTGGCCATAGTGGGAGGAGTCCAGCTGCCTGCCCTCTTTTTGCCTGGGGTTTTCTCATTGGGGCAGAGATGCAATGAGACTGGAACTGGCAAAAGGAGCTGGGTACAGCCCTGGCTCTCTTGTGCTCTTGGCAACCGGACGAGAGAGAGAGGTTGCCATGGTGGTGGAGGAGATTCGTTGCCATTTGCAGGCTCCTGCCTTCTGCTACCTCCTTCTCCAGGAACCCTGGGATCAAGATCACCTTTCCCTGTCCCACCAGGAGCTGGGCCGAGGCTGCCCTATCCCTGCCGCCCCTCACTGCTATGAGCCTTCTCTACACTGTAGCACTGTACCCCCTGCCTGCCGAGACTTCCCAGGGTCCTGCTGCAACTCTGGAGCCTGATACATCTCACCTACAGCCCGGGATTTGGGTCTGTCCCTGCTGTTCCAGCCTGCTGTTCCCGAGGGTCCTGCCAGGCCCGGGCCCGGCTGCCCCAGGGGTTTGTGCAGCACTTCTCAGGCGCCATCACCACCTGAGGGCCGAGCTGGCTCTGAGCGCCCCCTGCCGGTGCGGGGGAACCATCACCCTACCAGCGCCCCCTGCCGGCTGTGAGCGGCACCGCAGCGCAGGGGAAGGCCTGAGAGCCGAGAGAGGCTGCACGGGGCCTGCTCTGCTTGGGATCGCTGCCGTGGGTACTGCTGCTTGTGTGCCTGGTTTTATATATATATATATATTAGTAAAGAACTCTCATTCCCATTCCTCATCTCTTACCTGAAAGCCCCTTAATTTCAAAATTATAGTAATTTGGAAAGAAGGGGGCCGCCTCTTCCGCTCCAAAGGAATGCCTCCAAAGGAGGCTCCTGCCTTCCTCAGCAGACACCTATCTTTCAAACCAAGACAAGTCAAAAATAGTATTTCCTTTAATGAACCTGTTTACATCTCACACCGTTTTTGATTTCATGATTTTGGGTCTATTTCAAAAGCTGAGTTGTTTTTCTCATCCTGGTCTTGATCTAAAGGCTTTGCTACCTGTTTTTATATCTATGTGGTATCAGCTACAAATGTGACAAATTAAACCTTTGTACCATTTTCTGTTACTATAGAAAATATCAAATATAACTGAGCTCCAAAGAGCCCCCCTGGAGCTTTTAAGGTGCCATGAAATGTTGGTGATAAGTTCATGTTATCTGTGATTTTTTTTCCTGGCCAGTCGCAAGCCTATCTGATGAAGATTTCATCTTCACCTCACTTTCTCAGTATGCTTCCAAGAATCACATAATCACAGAATACCATTTGAGACCGTGCCAAGAATTGCACTGAAGTCAAAGTATCTTATATTTACCACCTTTTACAAAGCTTGTTTGGTTTGACTTACTCTGGAAGAAATAATGTTAGGTAGTTTTTATCACCGTTTTACCTTCCAGATACTTAAACTGATTGCCTAATGATTTGTTGCAGGGATTAAATTTAAGTGCTGTGAGCTATAATTTTCCATGTCCTCCATACTCTCCCTTTCAAGGATAAATAACATGTTTGGTATTCAGTTTTTCACAATTCTTAAACATAATTGCTAGTGATTCAGCTATTACATTGTCTAGCTCCTTTATGGCCCTAAGGTCAATCAGGACTTCCTCACTTGGATACATTTATCTCATCTAAAATGTCCCCCCCCACAAGTGGGGACTTTTTTGCACATTTTATTTTTTAAAATAATGTATTTTATGATCTCATGTACCCTCACAGTTTTTTGAATCTTTTATGCAACAGAAAACAATTTAATATGCAATTATATAGAGATTGCTCTCTCCTATATATTTAAAATTAACTTCTGGACCCTGTCTTTTTCTTTGTAAACATGAAGCCTGTAAATAAAGTATTTACAGGCTGAATTCAGTACAGTTCATAGCAAGGGTGACCCCTAAACTGACAACACTTCAGAGTTTTTGCAGTTGTCTTAAAAGGCAGTGAAACCCATTAGTCTTCAAAGTACATACAAACCTCTGAGTTATAAAGACAAGATTTTAATCCCCGAAAGGCAAATCAGAACATGACCCCATTGCCCCAGCTGCTGGCTTGCACCTCGTCTAGTTTCTTTTTTTTATTTGATCTTTCATCCTTACTCTTTCTGCCAACAATCCTCTTGGTGCTGTCACTGTGTTTCTATCAGACCATAGGCAATGCTGATGAGATGTTCTATCAAGAACAAAAATTAAACACTCAAGGACATATTTACCATCTTTGATCTACGCAGCTGTTGGTGGTGGCTGTGATGCTCTCTCCACAGGAGATAAACATTGCTTCCACACAGAGGTGTATTGTGCTGGGACTGTAGATCTCTCTCATGTCCATAATTCAGCAAAGAGGATGACCTCCTTCCCTTGGTCCCTCCCACACACTTTCTTTAAAGCTCATAAAAGCCTTGAATACATTTTATCCTTGGAGTCAACAGTTTAAAACCAACCACTGGAATGACAAGTTTTCTCTTTTCCTGAAGCATGAGAATGAGGCTTACTTGAAAGAGTTCGCATAGACTGCTCACCTTCTCTTAGCAGATGATAACACACGACTGCATGAGAGTGTTACAAATCTTTCCCACAAACTAAATGTTTCAGCTATAAATATAGAGTAGGTGGTGTGAACTGGATAGCATGCAGGTGCACTGAGGTATCTCACTGGAATACCTGAATCCTATAGCATCAGATGAAATTATATGAACCCAAACTATAGAAAAAACACATCTCTCACATAGGTAAGAAACTCCTCCTTGAATCATGTGTGACCTTCCAGAAGGCAATAACCATTTTTTGTACAATTGTATTGACAATGGTGGAAGTGAATGTGATAAGTCAAGGTACAGCAAGCACTGTTCATGCTGTGCAAATACTACAGATGTAGGTTAAAGCATGACCTACAAAAATGACAAAGGCAGGAAAAATTCAGAATCACATACTCAGCAAATTGAAAATATGCAAGAAAAATACTTTTCCTATGTGGACTTACAAAATATACTGAAAACTACAACATCCCTCTAAAGATGACTATAGTGAATTTACTGCTTAGAAAACAGATTTTACCTTAAGAAATGCTGTAGCTTCTTTTTAAGTAAGTATATTTAAGTAAGTGAATGGAGCTATTTTCTCAGATATTGTTGTTTTCAGTGTTGCAAAATAACTCAAGCCAGTTCCAAATATTCAAAATACTTCTTAGGTTTCTGCTGTGCTGGAAGGCTAGCTCCAGTTGAAGGATTTTATTAGCCATACACACAGCAGTTCCTGTATTATTTAAATCTATCTGCTTAACTGTTTAGAAATTTCTCAGTTGCATCCTCTATGTTCTGAGCCAGTTACCTGATAAAACAAAATCCCATGAAGGTTTATCTGTAGATTGATATTTTGAATATTTTTGATATTGATATAATATGAAAAATAAAAATACCATAATATAATGGTTTTTTTCTACATAAATAATTTGCAGATCATTATGTTTCATTTAGATCCAAAGTAAATCTATATATTAAAATTTGAAAACCCTTCAAGACACAGGACTTCTATCTCCTGTGGAGCTCTAGAAGCAAGTATGTACGTATGTTAAAGAGCTAAGTCACCTTGAAAACAAAAACTTACAGAAGGCAATAGAAGAACAAGGAGTTCTGTGTATAGAATGTTCCACTTGCTTTAGAACATGTTATCTCCATGTATTGCTTAGTGATGAGTCTGAGCAGAAGAAAGATCACTCCCTATCTCCCATCTTATTTTTGCAGAAAGAATCCTGCCTTTTCCCCACTGCTGCTCTGGGACAACTATTAGCATTAATAGGTAATGCCTGACAACATGATAGGCTATATAAATGTCTTGCACAATATCAATCAGGGACAGTGATTCGAAAGCAGGCGGTACCACATCCCAAGCATGGATGATCAGTGTTTTGCCATTACTTAATTACTACAGAAGAAGGGGAAATCACTCTACAAAAGCCAGGATTAATATTAAAGTGGGCTTTTCAGGGAGACAGCTGTAAGGAGAAAGTGCACCAGTGTGCTAAGTTATTACAAGAGTGAACCCACTTTCTTCATTTCAAAAGGAACATGGAGAAGACATTCATGCATGATAGAAAAAAACCCCAAACCTGTTTGTGTCTAATGTAATGGAAAATTTGAGAATTATTCATGCATGTGCATATATATGCAAATCTGACCCTGGTGATACTACCAAGGTCAGTGCATGGTGATCTGCTGAGTAATTGCTAATCATTCAGCTTGAAATGTGACTTTATCAGAAAAGCAATTTTGTAAAAACTCTAATGCCATTCCCTAGTTATTTTTCTCCTGTGATCTCCATGCCATGCTTGTTCATTTGTCAAGTTTACATTCAGGACTTTTCCAGCTAAAACATCTCCTTGTCAATCAAATTGTATTTCTGCCCTGTGCAATGTTAATGCATCCAAGGTAACAACTTAAAATTACTCAAGTTTTAATAGGGGAGTGACATTCTCTGTAGGACATTAACAGCTAAATCAAAGTATGGCACAGTGGTTGAATTTGAAGTACTACTTAAATTTCAAAACTGAGTTCTGTACTGAAAATGGGCTATGCAAGGCCAGAATAAAACTGAATGAGAATGATCATAAGCTTCTTGCTACCTACAAACTGAGGTCTTACAGAAAGGAAGAGCCCATACAAGAGGATCCAGAGAATGTAAATAAAGAAGATAATATGGTAACAAAAGGAATTTGGAGAAATTTTCCTTAACAACAACAGAAATAAAGATTTGTTTGTTTCTTTGAGAGCCTTAGAAACTTCATGACACTACAAGGCACATAAGACTTAAAAGCCCTTATTTTAGATCCACTGCAACCACGCTGGCAAAACCAATGGGGTATGGCTAATTACCTTTTTTCTACTGTCTGATTAGAGCAGGTGCACCTACAAGTTCATAGTTTAGCTGTCGTTGCTGTTTCCTTGTTCCACTTGAAAATCATCTTCCAGGAAGAACTACAGAGACAAGGAAAAAAGATTCCCTTTGTAAAACATCACCTTTTTCTGTGCAATAAATACTTTTTCACCAGTAAAGGATCAGGGGATTAATGCTCATTTCAAATTTGAGGTCCTAAGAATATGCTAATTCATTCCTGATAAACTCTGCAGTAATTCTCATGAAGCTGGTGATGAAACTGGAATTTCTTACTCAACATGAAGCGACAAAATTGCAATGTTCTGACCTGTTTCTGTAATGTCTGGAAGAACTATCAGATAATTTTTAAAAGGAGGTAGAGATTAGGGACACTGCAGTTCTAGAATTTTTACCAGCAATATTTACAGCATATCTATTTATTAACATCCAGAAAGGACTGTAATTATTGATATATTAAAGCCAAAGACTAGAAATTAATTTGGATTAATTGTGGACTTTAACGATGTGCTCACTATCATACTATAATATATTAAGCACCAGATACCAACAGTAGTAGTTGCTACTGAGTTGCTGCTCAGTATAACAGAGCAGTTATCAACAGTAACCTCAAACACAAGTCTTTGCAAAAATCCAAAACAAATTTTTTGCCATTGCCATTATGCGGACTTAAAGAAACTGTGTGAGATTGATAAGATTCCCAGCTGAGCAAGGAACAGAGAAAAATGAGGCTCAGCCAAGGCAGCAGGCATAGAATCAGAAGTTCTGATTCTTTGACCCAAGCAATTGCTTCTTTCTTTATCTGATTTGATTTTCAGCTTCCACCTTCTCCCTTTGCTGTGGTCTAGCATGATAAGAGGTGTAAGCTGAGTGTTGGAGGTAAAGTTTACACAATAAAAGAAAGGAAAAGGTTGAAAATGTTTGTGTGAAAACATTTCCTTTCCGTGCAGTTGCCAACACTCTCCTTGAAAGAAACACATCCTCTGATGTGCAGTCTGCAGCCTTCATCTGTTTAAAGGATGCATTTAGGGAATGGAAAACAACACTGAAAACAATACATGATCAGAATACTGGTCATACAGCCACTCTACAAGGCACATTCCATTTTGTTCAAATTTTCCTGAAAAAAAATTATAAAATTAATAGAATAACTTGAGAAAATGTGAAGTTGTCTGGGTAAATTCTGTAAGTAAGAGAAAAATATAATTTCAACTATTATATTTAAGCCAGTACTTTTGACTGTAAAAGTAATACCTCCACAGTGTTTGAACATAAAACATGCAGAGACTTGAAGTCAAAATATATTTGAACTATTTGGCAAGGTAACCTATAATACAAATCAGTGATGTGAGCGAAATACTTTTTTCCAAGAAATCATTACATTATTATTACTGTAAAACATAGATAGTATTAAGGAATAAAACAACCTTAAACTCAGGTGAGACAGATGAATAATGCAAGAGTTCTAAAAGATGAATGCCTAAAATAGTAAAACAGAGGAACAGAAAACATTCTTTAAGCCTGTTTGCTGTCATGAATTTTTGCAATAGAAAAAATATCAAAATTAATTTCTGGAAATAGTTTTTTTCTAACAATTTGTAAAAGATTATTTTTAAAATAACGGATTTTGATTAAATTTTTTTAGAAAAGAATAAAGTGATAGACTTTCTATTTTGGAAGAACTGGAAAAATGCAATAAATTACTCTGATAGAGAGCATAATGGAAGGGGACCATACATAGGGAGAGATCAGAAAGGTTTTTGCCTCTTTGAAGCACAAACCTAGACTCATTCTGCCAGACAACTTCCCCTGTACAAGAGAACATTGAAAAGTAAATGCTTTTTAATGTGTAGCTCTGTTTTCAATTACACAGGAAAAGTGCATTTCCAGAGCCCATTTTTCTTGAATATGACATTGTCACCCTGTGCTGTTGGTTGCAGGGATGCAAAGAAAATATTGATTAGAAACCAATGTAAAGTTTGTTTCCCTTGGTTTAGGAATTTTAGATAAAAAAAGTGAAGTGCAGTGGGAGAAAAAAAAAAACTTATATGATTATGTTCCATTAAAATGAATAAATGAAACTTTATCAAAGCAAACTCACTTAATTAGCTCCTCACCTGGTTCTCAGTTAATCCGTGCAAAATCAAAACATTTTTGAGTAAGAACAGAGTTTAGATTATGGATGAATTGGAGCTGACCCAGAAATCCTAATAGAGCTATTTTGTCCCTGCTGAAATGGGCTTACATCATCATAACTGTCCTTAAAAATGCAAAGGAGAAAGGACATAAAGACATTGTGTTTCCACTCCACTCAGGTTAATAGAGGTCTTAACAATGTGATGGTGCTTACCCTATATAAGGTGATCAGTGTGCTCTAGAGTGTAATTATCTAGGCACTTAATGGTAGTCCAGTTTGTTAACAAGTACTCCAGATATTTTAGCTAATAAAAAGTGCATCTTTGAGAAGACAGGTCTGATTTATTTCACGTTGGCACTCGTGGATGTTATTTGCACTCTATGAGTTATTTTCAACAGATAACTGCAAAGAGTAAATAGAAGTTATCTGCTAAGTGTGAGCTTCTTAGTTACAAATGAAGTGTCTCATTATGTTCTCCTAGGGACACTCTAAGAGGAGGTTTTACAAGACTGTCCTCCTCCAGGGAAGATATTTCTGGCCAGAAGTAGCTGTGCTCCTGTAGTCCACCAGCCCAAGAACTATTATGAATAGGGAGCAGAGAAGAAAGAAGAATAGCAAGTTAAGAATATTATGGTTTATATAACAAGAGGGAGAGCAAGACATCCAGACTCTACCAGAGAAAAACCTCTGTTCTAATTCTTCTTGCCATGCTTATTTATATAAAACAAAATACCCTTATTAAGAACAATTTTCTAGCTCAGAATATCCTACAATAAATTTGATTGTAGTCCTAATATGGGTGAAATCCTTCCCAGAAAAGGACTGACTTCAATGGGAACCTCTCACATCCCACATTAATTCTCTATTGNTTTCCCAGATTTGCCAGGATAGTGCTCCTAGGAGAGAAAATATTTCAGAGACACTGCTCTTACCTTGGAACCTGGCTTTCTCAGAAATTAGAGGAGCTAATAATTACTCTGAGTGGGCTGTTGTATTAAAAGCAAGCAAACAAACAACAACCCCCCAAAACTTTCTTGCATACTTTTATTAATGTTATATTATAAGTCACAAACTTTATGTGCTGGAATGATAACACATTTCAAAACTTCACAAGAAAGTATTCTCCATCCAACCCAGCCCCTTTCCTTAACTTGGCCACTATAGTAAATTAAAACAGGCAAGGAAAGGCTGAACCAAGTTAACCAATCAGCTGGTGATCTGACTGGCATACAGTGTCCTCATCCCTGCTGTCCTTGCTCCTGCACACCTGGTCATCACATGTAACACACTGGACATCAGCACTCACTGCAGAACAGAAACACCAGGGAAAATCAGAGCCACCCAGACCTCTGTTTTAGGGAAATTCTGCAAAGTTTGACACTTAACAGTTGTAGAAGAGTGATGATTGGTCCCTCTCCTTCCCAGCTTCCCATCCCCTTGTCTCTATTTGCAGATAACACCAGGCTTATCCTGGTACTGCTGCTCACAGGTTAATGGTAACAATCCCTGCGGGAGCCAGAGTCTGCACCTCTGGCTGGGTGACATGCTGGAGATGTCCTGGGCTCATTAGACTCTGTGAAGACAGTGGGGTGCAAGAAAACTGAGTTCCCTCAGTGGATAAGCAGT
>VZTN01028673.1:1489-21383 GCA_013400515.1 Erpornis zantholeuca
GTAGTTCTTCCCACTCCTCTGACTTCTCAGTATGTGACCTGCTCAGTTCTCTATTAAATCGCTCACAACAGAAAAGAGAGGCACATCATTTAAAAATAAACATCTTCATGCTTGTCCAAAGAATAATCCATCACAGCTCTGAGGCACACTGAGGCAGAGAGAGCAGAACTGTGTTAGAGAGCACTTCAGGCCTCCCCCTATGCAGGATATGAGGTTTAGCATGCTCAGAAAGGCCCCACTGATACTTTTGGCAGGGTTAAATATATATGGCATAACTGAAAATAGGGCACCTTTTAATTTACAACAAACAAATGGTCTGCTTTTCATTACCCTGGTGCTTTTTTTCTTTCTCTTTTTTTTTTTTTTTTCCCAACAGGGATCTGTAAACTAAAGAGTGAGTGTGCTGCACAAAATTTTGTTTTTCTGTGACATGCTATAGCAAAGCCCATGGCTGCAGCTGTTGTGAGGCAAACAACACAACATGACTTAAGTCTCATTTCGTTTTATATTAATGTCTTATCAATTCTGATTTAAAGGTTCTTTCTTTCTGGTTATTTTGCCATACACTTAATTCTTGCACGTGCATTTCTTTCTCATGGGCTGTTTGTGTAGTACAGCTTATACTGAGTCAATTTAATTTCATTCAGCAACATAGTCAATAACAATGAAAAAAAAAGCAAGAGAAACTGTTCAATGACTTGTGTTTATGTAGAAAATTTAAAATGTCCAGAGCTCTCAATCTGTCTTCTTTTGTAAGAACTAAAAGTTTACTTTTAAACTCTCTACATGAAAGGTTTTTCTATCGCTAACAAAACATCTTTCTATTATCATGAAAAAGTCAGTTCTGAAGGGAAATAACCAAGATGAAATTAAACAAAAGAATATTTAGACAGAAGTTAGTTTTTCTAATACTGTCATCTAGCTAAAGTGTCTGGAAGGAAAAAGACAATTCCCTTACATAGCATAGCTCATTATATGAGACAACATTAACTAGATTGGACAATAGAAACCTTGAACCAAAACCCATTTTTGCAGCAGAAAAGGAATTACTTCCCCATTCCAGTACTACACTTAAAGCTAATAAAATGTTCATATTTATTCAGATTCATTCCCAACAGCTATCAAAGAGACATCTACATTCCAAAACATGAAAACCTTTCTGAAAATATACATCATTTATGCCTCTGCTAGAAATCTATGTTGTAAATACAGGGAAGGACATTGAAGCAGAAAGCTGGAGTCATCAGGAACAAAGGAACTGTACCAGATCTACAATAAGATCATAGCTGGAACACTGGTTCATTATTGCACCATGCCTGCCTAACAAACCCTTTCCCCCACGTTTAACAGCAGCAGTATTTTTCTAACATCAGAATATATGAGTAGGTTTAAATTACTCACTTTCTGAATCAGCATTTATGTATTAAAATTATTCAGTTTGGAAGAAGAATGAAAAATATATGTAACAGTGGACAAAGCAGCATTTTGTCAAAAGAAAAAAGTGGTTAGAAGATGTAAACAAACCCTCCTGAAAAATCAAATCCACCATTAAGTGAAACTTTTCACACTAGAGAAGCAGCATCTTAATAATTTAATAGAGCTGGCAATGAAGTATTGTCTATATTAACAGCATCATTCTAACACAGGAATTTCTGAGACAGAAGTTCACAGCATAAACTTCTGATTCTCAAGAGATTTTCTTTTGTTCTCAACACAAATATAAAAAGTAACACCAGCAATCAAATATAGAGCTGGAAGTGATAATAGGTAAAGACTGAAAACTCATGGGGAAGCAATAATCTTCTGTTACAAGGCATAAACCAGCAATTCAAATAATCACGTTTTTTCTTATTTACAGCTACTGATATGACACTAGGAGATCCACTGTTAATGCTGAAACTATAAAAAATAAATGAGAAACACATAGAAATTGGAAGAAGAAAATCAATGCTGACATTAATGTAAGGTTTCATTTAAAAAAAAGATCAAGAAATAATGATAGTAACGTCTATGCAGAAGTTTATCTTTGGTTCTACTTCATAAAGAAAAAGGAGCTTTTTGTCAATAACATCACCTTTAAATGAAGAGATGTTTTATGCCTTTTAATCCATTAGTGGAAACAAATACTGATAAATAGGATGGAACAATACCTGGCACAGTCATTTTTAATGATCAACTTGTTCATCAATAGCTTTAAATCACTCTTTTCCTTGGGAGACAGGAGCAGTAAGTTTTGTTGGGCTCAGCAGTAAGAGCAGACCTGGAGTCTGATGGACTCACAATCACTTAAAACACAACAGCAATGAATTTATGTTTCATCATAACTTTTTTTTTTTCTTTGTGACATGTCCATTATAGAAAAAAAATCATTAATGGCCTTATTTAGAGAGAATGAATCCCAGCCTCAAACAAACCCAATTTACCAATGACACTCTGCCAACAAATGGTGATTCACCAACTGAGCAAGCGAATTAACCATCATTTTCCTTACAAAATAACAGTAGACAAAAATATAACTTGGCAGTACTTCCCTCTTGTTAATGTGGACACTAATTAGTTATATAAAAAAGATTTGAATTAATATGTCAAGGTCTCAGAACTGTTTGAGTTCCTCTTTGCTTAATTAATCCAAATATTTAAATTAGCTTCTTCATGTTAATTTGGTGTTTCAACCAGAATCCCACAGACAGGCATATAAAATTATTATTTGCAGACTGCTTATGTAGTTCCCTTTTGAAACCTGAAACTAATATGAAGATATAATCCCTTTACACAAAACATCTTTAAGAAACATGGTCTCTGTTAATTAGCCAAGCACTTATTCTGTTCTCTGATTGTCAGACCTCACGTAGCAGACAACTTATTAAGTTTCTGATTCTTCTTTTCACTGTTAAGTTTAGAATATCCACACTAACTACATTTCAAAAAAACTTCTCCCCTACTTTTCCCAGCAATTAAGGGGGAAAAAGTATTTTGGAAGATGCAGTGATTAGCAACTGTCCAAAACTTTATTTTAGAAGAGAGAACAGCACAGAAAGCAAACACTGCTGTGTGCATTGGTCAATCTTTGTTTGTCATTTCCTCACAGTTCTCTTTAAATTATGTTCCTTGCAGCATCCATAGTGTGATTATTACTCGAGTTCTCTTTCAGAGGACAAACAACAGTTTTTCATTGCTATCCCTAGAATCCTAACACTTACACTCTGTGGGCTTTTCTAATGAGTATTAATTCTCCCTCAGAATACATTCTCCCTCTCTTTCACACAAGTTTAGCACAACAGTGAGCATTAAACAAAACCCAAGACAAATTATGAGATTTCCCTTACCTCCAAAAAATGTTATGACACTATTTAGCAGTAGAAAGAAAAATAATGCATGACAGTTTCTCCTGTTGTAGTCTAAAAATGGAATTATGAGTTTTACCACTGAAACCAAAGGCACAAGGCAGCATCTTCCATGTATTCACAAATAATGGAAAACTTCTATCTAACTAAACAAGACAGGCTATTCTATATTTTAATTTTTAAATGGACTGATATTATTAATTCTAAATTTCACCTTCTTTTCTGTTCTAACCTAATTTCAGAGCTCTTACAAATTAAAATGATCCTTTTCTCTCATTAGAATTTTTAAGCTTTTCTTTCCAACCTGCACCTGGTAACAAAGAACCTCATGTGAATAGAGGTTCATTTTCTTCAAGATGAGGTGAGCTCCAAAAAGCCACATCTCACCCCATTTGCACTATCATAACTTAGAGATAATCTGTAATTACATTGTCTTCCAGGCAAGTCCTGCAAGTATTATCAATATTCTTTATAAGCAGATCAGTTTTCCAGAGAAAATATTCTGGACACATGGCAAATTGTGAGCACTTATGGGGACAAATGAGGATCTTGCTGGGCTGTTCCATCACTGTCAATACATTTGACATGAATTCAGAAATCTAGCCAGCATTTGGAAGCAATAATTCCTACAAATCTTTTTAATGTCACAAACTGTATGACAGTTATATTAATTATAAATAATAATATCCTATGGATATGAAAGCCATGCAGATAAAATGCTTCCAGGCGTTTTATCCTTTGCTTTTTAAATGGGGCTTTAGGGTAAACATGCAGGAGGGATATACTCTCAAAATTAAAGAATCAGAAGTGAGATGGAAGGTGTTTATTGGGACTAAAAAAAAAAAAAAAAAGTTCTAGTTATGTTTTACTAATTAACAGGTGCCAAGCAAGGCTGCTAAGTGGGGCTCTGTCCTTACTCCTGAACAGAACACAACTGCTCTTACAAGAATAACAAAATATTATAACACCACAAAAATAAAGCAGAAGTGCAAAATAGATTTCCTGTGCTACCTCTCCAAAATAGAGGGCATGAATGCAACACTCATACTAATATAGCATTTATTAGAATGCAAGAATTGGGTCTTAATAAAGTGATAAATGGATAATAAAGAGACTGCTGCAAAGCTCCAGACAATTTAGTTTTCAGATCACTGCCATGGATCTTGTTGTGAAGTCAAAGAAATAAAACGAGGAAAAACCAAATAGCTCAAGGACCTAATGTAATAAACTTACTCCCTTAAATAGCAAATACTTGTTTTAATGGAGATAGAACTGCCAACACCAGTAGGTTAGCAAAAGGCTAGCATCTTCTCAGGATAGTATTTCTTGCAAACACAATATCTAAAACTGATAATAGAATTTGAATTGACATATCTGTAACACCTGCAGACTCACATATATAACATTATAAATAATTTTCCACAAAGGGAAGATTTTTTCTTTTCTCTTAAACGATGTTGCATCACATTTCTCATAATACTTACACGGAATAATGCAGATTATTTCCATGAGGAAATTACCACTTAATCACTGGTCAGGAGAAGTGGTTAAGACATTCCTAAGAAGCGATTTACTGATATAATTTTACTGACTTAGCTGAACAATTGCCAAGCCAGATCAGTCTTAAACTGCATTTAATCCAGGATGCTGCTTTGATGAGTGTTTATTACCAAATGCTTCAGAGGGAAGTCAAAGAAACATCAGAATAAGTATTCGTTTGGCAAACTTACAGAAAAAAAAAATCTAAAAAGCATAATTTATGAAAGTCAAATTGAACTCCATTTTATACATATCACTTCAAACTGGTTTTGTCATTTAGAATGTGCCTTTTACTATTTTCTATTCATGTCAAGTATTGATAATTTCAGAAACCAAAGAACAGAAATAAGGTCATTAGTTTAAGGGCTATGTGCCCTTACACCAGAGCAACCATGGAATATTCTGACTGCAGATGAGCTGGAAAGGCATTGCTGAGCACTGAACCTGACATACTCACTTCAGACATATTTGTTATGGTAAGAGTAACACTCTGCACGTGTGTCACGTTACATCTGGAAAATATACAGGTTTAAATTGAGAAACAGTCTGGAAAGACCTGATTAGGATGTGAAAAATGTGCTCTGTGCTAAAGAACAACAAATATGTTAGTTTAAAGTTGTCAAAAGGTAAAAAAGCTGTAGGGCATGCAAGTGTGGTGAGGCTTTGTATAACAAACAGGTGAAACAAGTTATCCCTTCCAACCTCTTAATTATTTTTAAAAATAAAATTTGACCTGCTTATTTAGTAAAATGCAGTTCATCTGTATTTGTGAGGTTAAAATTCTTAAAATAAACTCCACCTATTGCTGTCTAATGCCAACTGCTCTTAAGGGGGTTAACCATGTAACCTCATGAAACCAAATATTTTATTTCTAACCTCTGCTGCCAGCTGCTGAAGAGCAGGAGATGCAACGGGGTGTAAAGTTGAGTTGCCTGTGACTGGATTATGGAGGCTAACGTAGGCCACAACATTTCTTTGAAGGACACCCTTGAGATCCTACAGGAAAAGGAGAAAAATGGTTACTAGTATGCATCATTATAATTAAGGCTGGTTTTGTTCTTTTGGTTCCTTCTAGGGGAAAACTGCACCCTACGTTTCCATCCTCTGTGATGCCCAAAGTATTAGTTAGCTGCTGCTTCTTACAACATGCAGTTATGAACTTCAAAGCATATCTTAGTCCTATTTCTCTATACAGCAGAAGTTATAATTCCATTTCACACATCATCTGAAGAAAATGCAAACAGGTCTGAGAGGAATTAAAAATTACTACATTTGTAAGGCCAAAAATGAAAACATTACACACTGTGAAACAACATGATGGCCTTTTAACTTATGCCTGACAGAAGACAAACTTCAAAAGCAATCATTATCAACAGTTAAATGGACTCAAATATTTAGAGACCAAATTCAGATTTGAATTGCGTAACTTTCCCAGTGTTTTCATCTTATTATATTTTAGACTATAAAAATAGCATGTACAAACTGTTTCAATTATTATCTCTTTTTTAAAAGGATCCCCTTTGCCTTCTCAGTAATGAGTTCCTCTTTGCATGAAGTGGCTCTTTATATTGAACAGAAGGGGTGTAACGCAATTACATCTGATGCAAAGCTGACTTGAAGTGGAACTAAACAAATTTTGCTTCCAGCCTGGATCTTTTCAATTTGATTTTTTCACCCCCTCTTGTTTCTGAAGAATAATCATGTTGGAAGTATGAAATTTCAGTAAAGGCTGGCTGCTTCTTACACATGGTAAAAAGCAATTAACTCTTCATTTTATCTACTGTTTTAATTCATTAAACCTTTAGAGTTGGAAAAGCAGCCATGAAACTCTCTGCCGTGTACTCCTTTAATTTATGGCCCAAAGTCCACTTTAGCCATGTATGATCATCAACACTTTTTGAGGTATTTTCTTTCAATCAGCTATTCTGATTCCTTTTCTGTTGAAATTAAGAGCCCAAGGAATTGTCTGTTTTGAATTGTATCCAACTCCTACACACAAATCTGTGAGAAGTGAATCAGCACTAGCCATGGAGACACTGCAAGGTTTATCTAACTCATGTAAACCATGGCACAGTTCTCTTCTTTCTCTTTTGATTCGCTTCTCCCCACATTAATCCTATCAATTAAAAATTATGAAATTTTAACCCCTCAAGAAGATAAAAAAACTCTGTAAGATACTCCTGGGCCTATGATGTTTTTTGAGGTTTTCCTCCCTCTGTCAAACCGTGGCAATGCCCTTTGCAATGCTGAGCTGAACTAGAGAGGGAAATCAGCTCCCAAAGGTGCAGTATGTGTAACTCCCACAGCCATGGCCACCTCCTGCCATCTCCTTTTCCCCAGGAACAGCCTCCAGAGATGCTTCCCCTGCCCTTGCTATGCGGTACACGAACGAGCCCAGGCAGACCTCGGGGGCCAGCTAACGAGCCACAGTTCCCATGTGGGAATTCCATACTGTTTCCATGCCTTCAGCAGAAGTAATCCTCATTGCACTGAGTCCTCCCAGAGCTGTTTTTTACCTCAGCCCACTCGTAGGAGCCGATGTTGCCCAAGGCTGTTCCTCCCCAGGAGCAGAAGAGCAGGGTGCGGTCAGGCCTCCAGCCCCTCTTCACCTTTGCCATCAGGGCCTGGAGCAGGGCTGTGGTGACAGCAGTGCTGCTGGCCCATCCTTGCCCACCATAGCCCTTCAGACTGCTGTGATGGCTTCCAATGATGACATACCTGTCTGAAATCAGGAGTAAAAAAATTAAAAAAAAAAAAAACCCAAACCATAACCAGACAAGAAACTTTTTTTTCTGGACATTTCAGGTTAAAAGAATTCCAAATAGCCCTAAAAATAAACTGTAGTGTGTAATGTCAGTAATGAAACACAAAGCTTTCAACAAAAATGTATATGATCACGTGCAAGACAATCATACAAGAAGTATACATAAAACTGTGAGTACTAGTTAAAAATGAACTAGTAAATAAATATATGTATACAGGTTCCTAAATTGATCCCCATGCCCTTGCCTTCGTTGTTTGCTTATTGCTTTCCTTATAGATCTGATATAGACCAGTTTAACAGCCAGGACTAGGTCATACAAACAATCTAAAATTTCCATGCTCACAGCAGATTGCTATGAAAAACCACAAAATAATAAGCAGGAAACAATCTTCAATTCACATTAGCATCCAAAAAAAAAAGAAAAAAAAAGGAAAAAATAAAGGAGTAAAAGGAGTGGCAGTTGAAAGGGAAACTTAAAGAAAATACACAAAGTATTAGTACTCCCTCACCTGGAAATCTGTGTTCAGTGCTCACCACCCTATCTCAAAAAAGACATGGCAGAACAGCAGATGAGCAGCTGGCAGCCAAATTAGTGATCAGGACTTAGCCTTCTGTGGAAGGAGACATTAAAATACCTGGACTGCAGGTTTAGAGAGGAGACATGACAGACGGATAGAGATAATGAATGATACAGAAACAGTAAGTCACACCTAGCAACTGTGTTAATAGTGCTGGCAGAAAGCATTTTATAGAATGAAAAGCAAGAAGTTTCAAGCTGAAATTAAGAACATGTCTATGGTTACTCACTAAAAAACCCAACCGAAAACCAAAAAAACCAATACACTTTTGTCCAGATAAATGTAATTAAATCATCATCTCTCAAGACATTATATATAACCCTAATACCACTCACAAGGGAAAAAAAAAACCCTTATTTTATTCCAGAAGCCATGATGTATTATGAAATAACATGAGTGTCTGGTGTGATTGAGGCCTGTCAAGAAGTCAAAGCAGAGTTATTCTGAAGGAGCTATTAAACTATTAGACCTTCTGTGTGAGATGAATTCACAACCCTCTTTGAAGGATTGTTTGCTGGTTTTGTTCTGATATTTGTTCTAGACTTTTAAAGGTATTCTTTCCCTTTTTCAGGATACCAGTAGACAACAAAAGAACAGTTATCAAGTGATGCCAGAACCACAGCAATCTCTGCCATTTTGCTTCCAAAAGGTGCAAAAGTTTTCTTTTTATTTCTTTATTCAAGTAAACTCATTCCCTTGCTGTCAGTTCATCACAATGCAGCAACAGATAGTTTCCCACATTTTATATTTGCTTATAAAATTAAAATATCTGCTCAGTATGTTTTGCAGTGACTGCTGCCTGGAAACAATATTAATGGAACACTTTGATTATAAAAGCATTCTCTATCAAACTGGAGTTTTACCAGTACTGTTCAACAAAATATTTGAACATATTGTTTATTAAGGAATCAAAAATGCTTTACAAAGAGAGGATCTGCTATGTACCTGTAACACAACATTTTCAATCTACTGCTTGGGGGGTGTGTAGGTATGGAAATGAGTATTTCTTTGTAAAAACAGATATGGAAACTACTGTCAGTCCAGACTTACATAATAATTTAATGTAACAAAATGAAATCTAAAGCACATAATTTTACAACTTGTCTGTTGCACCATGAAATGCTTAATTATAGGTTGCACTGACAATGAAAAAATATAGGATCTTCAACTCATTTAATGACAGGAATTAGGAACCAAAATGAGTGGCCTCTAGGTCATTAAAGCAAGTGACACTAACACAGAAGGATTGGACACAATCAATGCTTACCCTGTATAATAATTTCTGCTTAGCCTGTGAACAGACTATGTGAAAGGAGAGAGACCTTATTAAAATAGTGCAGGATATTTTGATGGAGAAGGAGCTACAAGCAGCAGCTTACTGCTGGAGATGCCAGGGCAAAGCATAACAGCTGATGTCTTCTTTGAAATCCTTCATCTCTGTACATCTCTCCCTCAAACAGAGGCAATACCCTAAAGCAAATGACTACAGGAAAAGCATAGGAGCAAGCATGGTCATGCTTGCAGGGCCAGCAGCTGTCCTGTCTCAGAATCATGTGAGAAAGGACTAGAGATAGAGAAAAAAATATCGATCAGATACCCTTGAAGGTGATAAGACAGGATAGTGTTCAGGGTAGTGATGGGCTGGACAACAGGGATTTATCATTAAAGAGAGTCTCTTTATCCTGTCTTTTTTTGTTATACATCCCATTTTTAACCATAGAAAATCATTCTTATGGTTCTTTTGGTTTTAAAATGCTACCAACTATCACATTTCATTTACTCCTAAATATTTCAACATCTTAGTTACATTTCAGATGCTCATTCTTACTCCTCAGATCAAATTACAGAGATGTGCTTGTCTCTCTGTGTTAGATAGTCTTTAAGCAAAAAGGAATAAATTCCACCCTTGGTGATGCCCTGCAGTCTTTCATTAAGCCCTAAAGATAATTTTTGCCTTCTTTCTGTCCTTCTGTGAACATAGAGGGGAATATTTCGTGCATATGAAACGAGCAAAACCCCATCAAAATGACATGAAAATATCAAGATTCCAAGCAGTTGAGGAGGAATGACTGTAGTGTCAACCAGGAAGAGTAGGGAGAGAAACAAAGGTTTAACACTGATTCTGTACAAAATATGTCTAATTACAGTGCATTAGACATTTAACTTGTGCCTACACTAGAAGACAGTGATGGCCCTTGTTGAGCCAGATATCCATGAGACAAACTGCTGCCATCTAGGTACTGCCACTGACTTCACTTCTTTATATATCCTTACACTCTTAAATTATTGGCAAACCTTCAAAAAGTAGTTTCTGATTAAAAATGTAATAATAGGATGAAAAGTTGAGGTACAGAGAAGATAGAAGTCTTGTGAAACAGAAACTGAAGCACACTTATTATTATTTTTCTTGCCTCTGTTTCAGAATTCAGCAGACACAATGTCTAAACATGGCACTTTCTGCCTTTCCAACTCCATGACAGCTATTTGCAAAACATTAATAATAGCAGACTGGTAACTTCAAATTCTTGAAGGAAATTAAATCCTTCACAGAAATTAAATTCACTGTGCTAATTGTTTCCTCTGTTGCTTTAAACAAACAAAAACTCTGGTGAGGAGCACAGCATTCTGCACACACAAAACTGAGTCATTATTTCACCAACAGGAATAAAATTTTCAATACCTCCTTCATTCCATTACTTAGAATATGAAATGACTGGCCCACTTCCTAAGGGACTGTAAATAAACTTCCATTCTTTCTTCATAACCTAATAAAATAGTATTCAGGCAAGCATGATGATGTTTTGATGATCATCTGCACACCAGGAATTGTTTGCATTGTGGAAGTAAGCAGCATTCATTCATGTTGCAGAAACCCTTCACCTTTTAGGTAGATTCACTTACTAACAAAATAATCTCAAAATGATCTTTTGATGCCCTGATTATAACACTACCTATGTACAGCATGGTGGGACAGAGGGGGGTTGTGATTTATGTCCCAGTTGCACTTGGAGTCTTCAATTATCAGACATGGAGAACAGTAATTATTAGTCACATAATAAGCTAGCTTAAGGCATGACTGAAACACAAAATAAGGCAGCAGCCAGTGTTAAAATCATATTAAAATTAAAACCATAACACAGCTACTTGGTACAAACTACTGATACTCTCTGTGGTCTGTGTGCAGCACCTGCTGCTTGTGGAAAAATATGCATTTTGTAACTACATCCCCTTCAGCACATCCTCTGTTAAACACTCATGTTCTGTCCTGTCATACATCACAAAATGACTACAAAAAAGTCTTTTTCCCTGCTCTGTATTAGTCAATTATCTGGAAAAATAGGATCCTGATCCCAGCTATGACTCCTACCCATCATGAAACAAATAATCAATACAAATGACAAAGGGATACTTACCAGGAAATACAGCCCCTTTTAAATATCCAATGACATTAGAAATTGTCTTGTAAGTTGTGACAGATTGAATGTTCAGACTGATTGTTATTTTGCCTGTTTAAAGATTAAAAAAAAAGTTAAACCTATTTATCCAGCCAAGAAACACACAGGCCACATATATAAATTCCACACACGTAAAAAGAAAAAAAAATTAAAAATGAAAAAGTTAAAAAAAAAAAATGAAGAGGAACCACAGATTAAAACATGAAATATGACATTATTTTCTTAGCCCCATTTTAGCAGCATGATTCAAAGCTGGAATCTCACAAGAGATCTTTACTCCTTGAGTTAAAAGATCATTGAATTCACTCAATAAATGCTGCCAGAATACAACAGAAGGAAAAAATTTAAAAGAGTAGGATTTACATAATTCTGTGATAACAAAATTGGCCTTAATCTTTATAGGTTTTTCTCACCTAATCCTTCACCCAGGTCAATCTATCAATAACGTTCACAAAATTATACCTGGCTTACATTACATTTCCTTCTGGAGAAAAGCCCTTATGTTAAATCAGAGTCAGACTTCTCCATCACTCTGCCAGCCCAGCCTTTGGTGATACTCCTGTGAACACATGCCAGCAAAACCAGGGTTTTTGGCTTAGCTGGTATCAGGTGAGGAAATGGTGCAAATACAAAGGCAGAACAATTTCAAAGGCTGCTAAAATTAAGGAACTTGCCAGCACTGCCGTGCCAGCTGAGCCTGTAGCACAGAATAAAGCCAGAGCACAGTAAATGTCTGGGTTTAAACAGATTAAGAGAAGGAGGGACACAGTAACCACATGAATTCCTGCAGTTTGTGACAGTGGAAACCACCCAACCACGGGGAGCTGCTGATACCTTCCAGATGTTTCATTGGCATGACAGCAGACTGTGTTAGCATCCAGCTCATCTGAAAGGTCATAACTTCCACCTGAGAGAAGTGAAAATGTCCCAAACTGCTGGAAATGAAAAAGCAGCAGTGGTGTGACAAGCACCAGTGCCTGACCCCAGACCTGCACCCACAAAGGCTCCAGCCCTGGGGCAGAACTGTGCTCAAAGGCATCTCTGGGACAGAGTCCCTTCTGTGTCCATGCCCCAGCTGACACAGACTGAAATTAAAATATTATTCCACAGATCATTTTGCTCTCTGTGTCTCAGGCTATTATCCTCCCACGGATCTAAGTTCCTTTCCAGGCTCTTTTTCCCCCAAGATGCACAGAATATGTGAGTGGGGAGTTTACTGCAACATGTGAAACAAAACCAACACATCGTTACTGTTCTTCAGGGTTCATTTGCTGGTATGTATGGTAAATTAAGTTTAAAATTCTCATAAAATAAAATACAATATATTGTCATTCACTAGTCTTCATTGATATTTGGAAAAAATAAGCCAACTGCTAGTGTTTGCTTAAAAAAAATGTATTAGCAACAGTTATTCTATTTTCTATTCAGACAAAACCTCTTTTGTTATCAACAGATGTGTCTTCTCTAGACAATTTTGGTTTTGCTTGAACAAACCAGTAAGGAAAATGCAAGCCAAGCAGTTAATTAAAAATAAATCCTAGCACATGACTTCGCAACAATCAATCACAGCAAGCTAATATTTTGATTTGTTATGTAATTAACTTTGCTCTTCTGATGTAAGTTACTGTAAGAATTACTAATGCCATGTAAATGAATCATGTTTGTTCAATAAATCCACAGATATTATTTCAGATTTTTAAAAAAATACTTCATTAAAAAAATATATATAGTCCAAAGGTTTCCCCAAGTGTCTTCTAAAAAGAGTGAAAACAGCTCAAGCCATCTGTCTTGATTAAGCAGCTTAAATTTCATCTAAACTATGCAAGTTACTTCTTGCTGCTGTTTCTCACCTACAACCATTCTAGAGCCAATTTACTCTTCTTAAAAAAAGACATTTTAAAGTCAAAAGTGATTTCCTTTCCTTTTCCTACAAGACTTTAGATGTTTGTTCCTTTAGGCCCCTTCTCAGACAAAAAGAAGATAAATCCTTTTGAAGACAACTGACTTCACTGTTTTTCCTTTAACCAACATCAGCTACCCAGTCTCCAACTGACAATAAAGACACAGAAAATTAACTTCTGGCCATACACATATTCTAAAATCAGATACTCGAGTTAATAGTCATGTAACACAGTAGTCAGCCTAAAGTGACTTGGGCTTAAAGGCTTAGAACACCAGATGAAAAAACTAAAACTACTCTTTGGAGTATACAGCAGAAGCGAAATTTAATCCCCTCTAAACAGTTCTGACAACAAACCTCTCTTCCTAACAATGTATTTTAAGGATCTTGACAATTTTGTCTTTTTTTTTTTCTGTATTCTCTGGGAAGCTATGGGGAGACTTTACCTTAATATTATTCGGGATACACTGTCTTTATGTAAGCTAAAAGCTACTTCTGGAATAGAAGAACACACACATATTTACTGTTACTTTCCAAATTTACTTTTCCTGACTTGGAATTTGTAAATTGTCTAATACCAAATGCCTACCTTCTCCTCTCATATTTGCAGTTATTTTTAGAAATCCACAGCTATTTTTCCTCTCATTTGACTGACAATTTTAGTACTTCAGATGAGAAAAAACTTTTTATTTCCAGTAGTTATGTTAAAAGAACATGAGTTATGCTTGTTTCTTTTTTTCTTTTCTTTTAACCTCCTATCAATCCCAGGCTCATACATAAGCTTGAACCTAATTTTCAAACATATTGGTTAAATTCTTGCCTGATCATGCTAAATACCTATAATCAGACAATTCTCTGAGCATTTGAGTACTGGATTTCAAAAAACATCTTTAGGGACTCAGGTTTGAAAATCAAACTCATCTGAGAAGATTTTTGCTAATCATTGACAAAAATTTCCCTACGTGCACATTTAACTCCAGTGTAGAAAAATCAAGTATTAACTGAAGTCAAGGATTTCAACGGAATAACCCCTGGATCATAAAACCAGAAGTTATTTCAGTAGACTGCAGAAATAAGGTACATTGAATAACTTCAAGTAATACAGTTTTTAAGATAGTTCCTGTTGAAATCAACACCTGAATAAACACACATCAATCTGAAATCACAATTGGAGATTTCAAACTTCATCAAACATCCATGCTCATGTGACTTAGGGAACATTAACTGAGCTGAAGTAATCAGGATAAAACTGCACTTGACAGATAATCATGTCAATTTGAGTGCAAAACCTTATCTACTATGTATTTTATGTCAGTTTTTAATTAAGTTCAAACACAGAACTTTAAGTGAAGAAATATAATCATCACATGTATTTATGTAACAGCAGGACTTACGTACAAAAACCACTACATGCAACATGATACACCTAGAAAACTGAATAAATATAAAACAGTATATGCATAATTATGTATATAATCTCAGAAAAATATTTTGTGATGCTGTCAAATTCCATATGCAAAAATCAATACTGAATCTCTGCAATGTGCTGTATTGTTGAAGTATAAAAGTATTTGTACAGGAATATGTCAGAACTCCTAGACAGATGTCCCTGTAACGAAAAGCCTTCACTTTTTTTTGTGTATAAACAATACCCCATTTAAATCTGGTATCCCTAATATTTTTCCCTAATGGATTTCTATCTGATTAATCAACTATGTTGCCTACTGACAACATATTCTCCTTTTTTAACAAATATTCATATATCTTGAGTCTCCAAGCCTAATCTTAGTATGAAAAGCTTAATGAATAAACTCCTTGGTATTTGATCATCTTTTTTGACCTAAAATGAAGAATCCAGAAATAAAACTCCTCAGATGAAGAGCATTTGAAAATAAGCAATGCCTAGAATAAGGTTCTTTAAGGAGGCTCTAAACTAGGATGGCCTAATGTGATACAGAATAAATGTGTCACAGTCAACATCAAAGAGAGCTGAAAATGCTTCAGATAGTGTAGCTGAATTTCATAACCTCACACTACTTTCATTCTTTACCTGCTCTACAGCAGTCAAAAGCAAAGCATCACCCAGGAAAATACTGGCACAGAACAGGATTCTGAAAATATATCTTGATAATTTACAATTCTGGTAGAAAAACTCTCGGGGCTTCAGGTGGGAGTAGAGAGAAGATATATAAAAAATGCTTCACACTGTTCATGCTTAATTATTCTCATGAACTTCTGTTTAAAAAAGGAACAGAATTTAAAGTGATCATGAAATGAAAATCCGAGATTAATGGTATAAATGTCTGTAAGTTTTCATATACAGGATGTCTGAATTAGATCAGAGCTCCCTATTTAACTTGTTCTTCTTTCAAATGCCAGTAAGAGACATCTGCAGAACTTTGTTACATTCCTACTGTTATGAGTTCAGATTTGGTAGCTACAGTAACATGCACTGCCACACAGTACGCTGGCATCTTTCTCTATTTGTTTCCTTGGATTCATGTTTAGCAGAGTCCGACTACCCAGAAATTATGGTACTGTTTGCATATTGATATCATAGTGTGAGATGGCACAAGCCAGAGTTTATTAAATATGGTAGTCTTTATTTTCACTGACAGGTAGCAAACTACGAAGGAGAAACACATATAATATTATCACAAGGATGTAGTTTAACAGGAGGAGATATATATTCTTTATCACTCATGTCCTTCCTGTGACTGAAAAGAACAGGCTTGATTTGCACTAGTGAAGCACTTGGCAGAGAACTTTATTTATCTTGGATGAGGATCATATAGTATGGAAAGCAACGGACTCTTCCAATTATTCCCTCTGTATAATTAATGATTCGGATTTCACATGATCAGAGTTGACTATAAACTCGGAATAATGAACACCTGACATGTGGAACTACATAAAATAGATGTTCAAAGTCTCATAAAAATTCATTATGTTGTGCTACAAACCTTTCCAGTAACAGTCAGTTCTGGTTATCTGTTCCACTCACCCGTTTTGTTAGAGGAGGTAGATTTGTTTGCAGCCTACAATGGAGCTCTGCACTGCAGTTACTGTGATGATTCAGTATTGATCAGTGACTGCATTTTGCAGACTAAAAAAAGATCAAAAGATTCTACCTAGAAAAGCATTTTGATCTGAGTAATTTTACTGTCTGCAGCAGAATGCTGGGAGTCTTTGTGTACCTGGCTCTATCATTCACACAGTGTTTGATATCATTCAAGTTACTTAAACTATTCATGCTTTGGTTTTATAATTTCAGAAGTTAAAGTATTTAAAAAATTACCCCTACAGCACAGGAAAAGGCATTAGGAAGTTGTGAGAAATGGGATTTTAAGTGAGAACACTGCATGAATGCTTGCATTACACTTCCTACCAACTGAGCTATATTGCTCAGGCATCCTGGGTCACACCAGCCAGTCTTCTAGTCCTTATCTCCAGGAGTGACCAGCAACATACATGTGGGGAAGAATGGAAGGATAAGATGTGCCACAGACATCTGCAGACTGATCACTACTGAAATCCTAGATCTGTCTCATCTCTCCTCTCAGGCACGAGACAGGCGAGTGTGAAAACTGACACTTCAAACCAAAGGGAAAACTTACACACATACTAATGTGTTCCAGTACCAGGCTCCCAGGATTTCCATTCAAACCAAAGTATATGGTCATTAGTGGCAAAAAACACTTTGTAAATTAATTCCCATTAGATAATTTACATTAAATACCCAAGAGCTTCATTGAAATAGGATAATTTGTACATGACTGCAATCTCCCAAATAGGGGGAAACTTAACAACAACAAAGGCAGTTCACTGTACACAGCAGGACTTTCTCCATTTATGTTTATAGGAGTGCTTTAGTTTTACAACCACCATCACAGTGTTCTAGCAAACATCCTAGTAAGATTCTGTACAAAAAAAAAGGAAGCTTCAAAACTTCAGTTTCTCATTAAAAGTTAGCTCTGAAATTCCTTCTAATTGCCTATTTTTGGGAAAAAGTTCATGGGAGCACAGAATTTCAGATTAATGAGGTTTAACAATAACGTACTATACCAAACAAAAAGAAAATTTAATTAGTGACTTCATCTAACACAAAACCCAACAGTTAACTTCAATTCCCACTATTTGCTTTGTAGGTCCTGAGCACTCATCTGTCTGGGATGTTTGTCTCCATCCCCCCACTCCCTCTGTCACATTTTGTCTCTTGAAAACTGCAAGGCTAAGGGAAAGAGGCAGCAATGTGAGAAAACTATATATAAATGTTTAATCATTACTGATGATTCTGCTGTTCAGCTTTTTGAAACATACTGATGAGAGAATGATGATCATTTTATCCTAACAAATTTTAAGCCAACCAATCATCTGAATTGCTCATTCACCTCTTTTGACAGATAAGTGATGAGTCCTACGTCAGAAGTGAAATCTCTCTCTTAAGCTTCTTCAAATCAACAGGAAGGCTGCAAATTCAACCTTCATTCTTCTCAAATACATTGCTGTCCTCAGCATTATCTCTTTAGCTATTACTATTATTAAATAGTTATACACAGTTTCTTATCATAAGACCAGTTTTTACTCTTTTCCATTAAGGCTGCTACTGAACAGCACACTCTATGCTGGAGAACATCAACAGCTTCACCATTACTTCAAGGAAGAAGTCTCATAATGCAGGGCAGAATTATACAAGGCTTCTTCTTATAGTCCCTATTTTCTCAATAAAGTAAGAGTTTTTAAAAAAATCCCACATGGATTGCATGGTTCAGAAGCTTTACAAGAAATCAGACACAAGCTGTTGTGTTCACCCAGAGTAAAGCAGACATGGAATGGCTCTGATTAGGCTGTTGGTTAGGAATATTCTTTCTTTCCAAAAATTCTGCTCTCACAGAATTCCTGTTTTCTCAGGGAAATAAAACAGACATGCCACACCTGTCACAAAAAAAGCAGAATAAACTGCCCTTTAGGTGATCCTGTCCTGCAGCCTCCAGACAAAGCTTTTTGAGGAACAGACATTGTGCAGCCTTTTATCTTTCTAAAATGAGTGTAATTTTCCAGCCCAAATTCATGCTTTGCTCCAGGCACTTCAGCTGTGGAAAATTCCTTCAATACTAACAAGCTTCATGCATGCATCCTACCTGGAATGGCACTTGTTCCTTCCAAAATGACCTTTTTTCCTTTTCTACTGGTTGTGCACACAATCAGTTCATTTTTAAAATATCTAGTCAGCCATGCCTGGACAAGATTAGTCCTGCCTGACCACAACAGCTTAAGCCATGAAGCATGAGGTCCTCTGCCTTCCTTTTTAGTATGCTAACACAAGTCATAAAATTATTCAAGCTTTTTTATGACTTGTTGTATTGTACTCCTATTCCACAATAACTTTCCAAAAGCAATAAACAAGGGATACAGCACATGGAAGTACATTGGTTGCCCTCAAGATCTGTTTTTACTGTCATCATCACTGTGTGTAGCACAGGATACAGTGGCTAAATTAATTTGCCTCCTCCCTTCCAAGACCAGTTTCAAATCAATTCATTTCAATTCATTATGATAAAATACACTTTTTTGTCTGGTGAAAGACGGAAAGGTACAAAACAAAACTGAAGACAGAACTACTGTTTAAACATGCACCTCATCTAGAATGTTCTCTGGAAGACATTCCTCCAGTGAAACACTGTGCAGCATCTTTGCTGGAAGACTGTAATCTTACTATTTTTTCCCCCTACATCAGCAATAAGCTTTTTCAAGCAATAATCTGTGTGACTTTGCTAATGGCATTATTTCTAAGGAGATACTATGAATGCATTCATCTGGCTCTACTCAAGGTATTTTGTTCTTATCATGATGTTTATTTTCCTGGTGAAACTTAAAGAAAAAGCTGCCTGAAGGTTCAGATAACAATACATTGCTTATTCTACAGAATATACAAATTAAGGAACACAGAGACATGTTTAGAATTTAAGTATTGTTATTCCAAAAACAGAAAAATTATAGTTACTGAAATTATATAGTTATATATATACTGAAATTATACAGTTACTGATGCCTTAATGCTAAAATCACATTATTAGTAGTACAACAAGGCCTAACAAACCATACAACAGCACTAACAATCCCTCCTAGTGATGATACCTACACAGAGGAGGTTTTAAGTCAATATTAAGAATTAGTGCCCAATGCCTTACATTAAGAGAATTCTTTTTTTTCAAAACCAAAACTTCCATCTATCAGATTTCAGGAGCTAAATTTTTAGACTGTTGATAGCCTCCTCTAGAAAGCATCTAAGCAAAACATACCCGAAGGCAGCT
>VZTN01028685.1:7642-43412 GCA_013400515.1 Erpornis zantholeuca
GATGTCCTTTTAGATGTATGTTTGTTTGCTTGTTTGACTGTTATGTTAAATAGTCTCTGGGGTTGATTGTAGGAGGCTTTTCGCAGATGTATGCCTGTGTTTGTGACTGGCTTGGATTTCCCTACAGAGAAGAAGTTCAGTGGGTAAGTGCATGTCTTGTTCTGAAGCTCTTTTCAGCTAGCTACCTGTACTAATGATGAAAGAACAGGTAAATCCATAGTGCTTAACAAAAAAAAAAAACCAAAAAAACCACCACAGTTCTGTAAAGATGTATTTGGTCATGTATTTTTAACAGGATGTTGATACGATTTATCTGACACAAGATACCAGAGAGTTGAATTTGCAAGACTTCAGCCACCTTGACCACAGGTAAACCACGTGCAGCAATCATGCTAATATTGATGATGTGGGATGGCCCCATAGCTGTTACTGGGATGTGTAGGTCTGTGAAATGACCATCTGTGGCATTTTCAGCGTGAAGCTGCTGCTTTTGCACAAAAGCCCCATGGGAACCACATTTCATTCAGGAGCCTGAGAAGATACATATATTTTCTTATTGGAAGCAATCCAAAAAGTTAGCAGATAGATGCTTTTCCTGTGACGGCAGATATAAGAGCTCAAATTCAGCAGATAAAACATGCAACTACATCTGGTGGGCAAGCAAAAAAGGAAATTATGAAGTCTTCTGCAGAATCTTTTTCTCATGGTGTACACTGTAAAGGAAATTAATTTTTGTCAGCAAGTCAGTAGAAGGTTTAAGTTGTTCAGCTGAATTCCAGCTAGTTGTCTCTTCACTTGTAATAGATGCTATCAAAAATATGTACTTCCAGAAAGGAACTAATTGAGGGTAATTTTGCTGTGACATGCTGAAACTTAGCTAAGTGTTGTATTTAGTTTTCTGAATTTAGCTGGCTGAGAAAATTGGATTTTGAGAAAGTTGAATCTGGAGGTATTACAAGTAGGAGAAAATGGGAGGGAAGCTTCACTAAAATTCATCATTATACAAAGGAAATTGCAAATTTAAGAAGGTGTAAATAAGATAGAGCATTTGTTTCTTTGGGAAAAGAAGAGTGCAGTGCAAGAATTAAGAATCTGAGAGAGGTACCATGTTAGGGTATTGTAACAGAAAGGCTGAACCTGGAGGTAGGTAAATAAGAGTATTTTGCCACAGTGTTCTTTGCAGCTTTAAGGTATCTGGTATGTGAACTCACAGAATACCCCATTCAAATACTTAGCTCAGTTTCCATGGCACATTTTCACAGTCCACAGTGAATCCCTTGGCAGAGTTACCAAGCAGTATCTCTGTTGACTAATTCAGAGGTAACTCAAGCCTACAGGACTGCAACTGGTGCATGACAGATGTAGCCAAAGACTCTTTCCTTGGTTAAACCTTGCTGAAAGAAGATAAGGGGAGGAATACTATTAAGTGCAAGAAAATTTGGAGCAAGAACTTAACGATGCTTCAAACATCTATTGAAAGATGAAGTGATGAGAAGACTGTGGGGCATTCTTGAGAAAGTGACCTATGGATACCCAGCCTCAATAGAAATTAAATGTTTGAACAATTTATTAGGAAAGAGTAGATAGAGGTGTTTTAAATATTTAGAATATCTCAGCTGGTACGAATGAGTTTGGCTTCCAGAAAATTCAGTAATGGGCTTGTTGTTTTAGAAAAGCTTTTCATTAAAATATACCTTACAAGGCTGATGTTCTGAAGAAACCTATTTGTGTTGGTAAGAAAAGCCTTTGTTAGATGTCTCACAATTGTCTAAGCCTAAAGATTCAAATCTATTTTGGAGCCATTTCCATGCTGTGGAATCTGTCTTGTGGTGAGAGCTTCTACATGTTGAGGACTGAACTGAGGAATGTTTTGGACTGAAATTTCAAGAAAATTGTTAAGAAAGTCAAAACCTTGTTATTCACTAAAAATACAAGTTAGGAATTGAAGTCCCAGTCAATTCAAGAATGTATGTAGGCATTTTCCAATATATTTAAGACAGTGGGACTGTAATAAATTCACAGTGTGCCATTATACTTTGAATTTTCTATATCTCATCCCCCTAATTTTTGGGATTGCTGAACCTATGTAGTTTATGTTGTGTAATAGCTCTGAAGTAAGGTAGGACAGGTACATCAGTTCTCTAAATACAGGGGCTGTGCATTGCAAAAATAAACAATTTATGTTTTTCCAAGTAAAACATTTCTGTTAAAGGTCAGCATAAGATGGCATGAATTATAAATGAATTTAAGTTCCCAGGGCATCACAGCATGGCTTGCTGCATGGGAACATGAGTTCTGAGGTTTTATCTGAAGTTATGTTGTGTTGTGAACCATATAATTGTTTAACAACAAAAAAAAAGACTAAAAAGTGAAAAGAAGTGAAAAGGGCTGATTTGATACGGTAGCATGATTTTTGTCTGTGGAGCATATGTTTTAGCTTATTTGGGCATTCAAAAAGTTTTAAGAAAAGTGTGATTGTTTAGAATTTTTTCTTTGTGCTGTTGAGATTTCTTGCCATCTTAAATACACCGAGGGACAGAGATGTTGAAAAAATGTGAAGGCATTAGATAAGCTTGAATGCTGTTGAGGCTTGGAGAGATTGTCTGTATTCCAGAAGAACAGAATGTTTTCATTTCGAGATGGCATAGATTTATCTTTTATAAATACTACTTTATTCTAGATGATTTTTTAATTAATATAAGCATCTCAGTGTAACTCAATGAGGGAAAATTATGAGAAGGCCCTGCTTTTGGAGCTGGTTCTTAGCTTTGTTTCATACCACATTGCAAAAGAATTCAGGTTATTGTTAATACCACATCTGGACTGTAATAGAATAAAGTGAAAAAAGCAATATATAATTTTGAAAAGAAAAACTCAATAAAAAGAATATTGAGGTTAAACAAGCTTAAAGCAAGAGAAGGAGTAGATGTAAATTCCTGAAGGGGACCCTCATTGGTCAAAAGCACCTTTAAAAATTGGAAAAAAAATAGAAAAAAAAAGAGGCTTTCCTTAAAATCAGATGGTTCTAGGCAGTAAGTAAAGCTGCTGCAGAACAGGCAGGGTTGCATTGTCTGCAGGCATGTTGGGAGTAGGGAGAAAGGGGAGTGTGGAGGGGGTTGGCTGAAGGTCCCAGTGTCTGTGCTTGTCTGGGGTTTGAACAAACAGGCCTGGGAGAAGACTAAACTATTGGAGAAATGTTGTTGCAGCCCCAGACAGGAATATTTTGAAACAAATCAGCACAGCTCATTTGCGAGTTCTCATCTTTAAATATTCCTTGAAAGTGTCATAGCTCTGCCACTGAGACCGAGCACCTCTTGTCCTTCAGCTGTTTCCTTCCCAAGCCAGAGAAGGAAAGGGGGGAAAGGCTCAGCCTCAGGCAAGTCCTGTCTGCAGTCACTCTCCTGCCCAGGAGTTCTGAGCTCTTGCCAGCCTTCCAAGCTGGCTTACCAGCTCCCTGGCAGTGTGAACACTGGTGATCCTCAGTCATTGTCTTTCTGTTCCTTTGAAGGAACTGGGCTGCTGCTGGCGGCTCAAGCACAGCTGCTCGTTGAGCCTTCTGCCTCTTTTGTGGGTGGTGGTCCACAGCATGAACAGCTCTGCTCCTCCAGTGTCAGCCTGTACAGCGTTTGCCCAGCTGTGCTGCCTGTTTACTACTGCATGAATAAGCCAAAATTTCCCCTGAAAAATTTGCTCTTCTATTCATTCCACTTCCAAGGCAAAGGCACAGGCAACAGAGGCACCAAAGCTGCTAATTCATTACCACCTTACTGATCTGGCCAGGGGACCACAGAGGAGGGGCAAACCTCTGTGTGTATGGACATTCCATATTTCACAGTAAGATTCCTGCCTGCCCAGCCTAAGGGGGATGTCTGGGTTGTCACTTTTTCTCACCTAACCTTTCACCAGTTAGTTAATGCGTTACGTGGAGATGAAGTGTGTGTGTGTAGGAACAAAAACAACGTGGTGGACAGAAATAAATCTATACACTCCACAAAGCTGCAAAGTCTCTGCTGTGCCTGTAGAAACAAATTCACCACACAACATGATGTGTGCTGTGAACAAGATGGAAAGAAGGCTTAAATCCTTGAAGGGCACCCCACACAAGTTCCTCTGCAGGAGTGTGAAAACACTCTATTTGCATGAGCTGCTCAGTTGGGCTACAGTTTTTTGCTGCAAAATGCTGCACCTTCGATCTGTTTGTTACCTTAGTGATGCTTCTACTTCCAAATCTAGCAACTGCAGTTCCCAATATAGCCTATGGAATGCTTGTCCACGTGATGTCGCCTTGTCTCCTGGCTTTCCTGTGTGTTTAACAGCCACCCTGAAGTGCCTGCATGTTTGCAGAGAAAAACTGGAGGGGAGAGGAAGAATAAAAAATAAGATGGGAGAAGGGTGCTGCATTTTAAGTGCAGACCTGTGCCTACTTGCTTATGTCCTGGATGAAGAGCTGGGGGGTGGTGGGAGGGTGGGGAATTGGACTAGCTTATAAAAGCCAATGCTTTTAAATTTCTCCCTAGGAAAACTGAGGCTTGAATGGTTTGATAAGTTAGTCTGTGTGCATTGCACCTCCTTATTTCATTATTAAGACAAGGGCTTTCTAAGTGGCTGTTAAGCCTCTCTGTAGGTGTATATCAGTATTTAATACACAGCACCAAAATGGTCCAAGTGCTGCGCTGCTGAATGGTGTGATAGCGCTTGAGGAATGATTCTGCTGGGGGGCAGCATCCAGACGTGACACTTATCAACGTCTGCCATTGGAGAAACTTAACAGAGGGAGAGCAGATCACGTTAAGAGGCTTGGAATGAAGAAAATGGGAATAATTTAGAATTGCATTTGTGAAATCCCTTTTACAATTAAGGAGGGTTTGTGCTGAATGTCACATTATCCTTTTGCAGGTCTCCTGTTTCCTGGGGGATTTTAACTATAGAGATGAGACAAGGAGGTGTTCTCTAGAAGCATTCAGTCATGGAATTATATTAAATCATCAGACTGCCAAAAAGCTTTTTAGCGTCATGCTAAATTATAATTAGAGATGATTAAGAAGCTTAAACATGTCACAGGCTGAAGAAAAATTACGCTAAAAGTAGGAATGGCAGTCCAGACAAATTCCTGATTTTAAAATTCATGCTAGAATGGATGCCAGTTTTCCAGTCAAAAATTTTTATTAAAATATAGATGAAGACATGCAGCTGCTGCATTTTGAGAATGCAGAGCTTTCTGTAATGGGGATGGTAGGCAATTAGCTTTGCAAAACTATGGGGAATGAGATATGGAAGAACACTTAGGAGATTGTTTCAAAGGACAGTTATATGAAATGTGTGTAAAAGTGTTTTTCTTTTTCTAGAGACTTAATACCTATAGTTGCTGCTCTGGAGTATAATCAGTGGTTTACAAAGCTGTCCTCCAAGGATCTGAAATTAGTAAGTAATAAACTGAAACAATATATCTGCTTCTACCAGGCTGTGTTTTAAAGTGAAATTTTTTTGACAAGTACAACTGGGCAATCTCTTGACAATTTTTTTTCCCTTTAATATTATCAGAAAAATACAAACTGTTCGATAGTCAATTTGCACCATAGAAACACTGCTGAGAGTCAGGTCTTGTCAAAATTTCAGCTAATTTAGTTTGAAAACTTTGTTGGGTGATAATAGTAGCCCATAAAACTACTTCATTAGGCATTCATTAGGCCCCAAACAATATTAGGTGACTAATAGGAAACTAAAGCAGCCAGAAATCTTAGTTGCTTTATGGAGGTGAAAAAAAAGCCAAGATTCTGGGGTTTTTTTTCTTGCATATAAAGCAGTTTTCTCTGTGTAATTTTCATTGCAACTTGATGATTTTCTCACCCAGTTTTCCAAAACCCTGATGTGTGGCATCAGTATTTTTTCATATCAGTTTTCTTTCCTAAAAGTAAAAAGAGGGCATATCTAAGAAGTTGGACTATGGAAAAAAAGGCCAAGGAAAGCAGTAGTTCTGTGGCATTTTAAATATATCAGATATGCTATTGCTTCTAAACTTGAAAGTTTATAGTCACAGGTGGGTAAATGGTTTGCTTGAGAAATTGCCTTCATGCTTGCCTCCAGAAGCTTTGGCCTTTAAAAATTAATATTAAGTTTCATCTTGTTTAAATTGATTCAATTTATTGATCTGTGAAGCTCTCATTACCTTCCTAAGCTATCATTTTCCATGAAAATTCAATAGAAACTTATGTGATTCTTGGCAAAAGAGTGGGCAAAAAACTTCTTTCCTGCTGGGACATCTCTCTCAAAGTTATGCGTGGAATGAAGCTGGTGGTATTTTTAGTGCTGTCATAGTTTGCTGTTAAAATCAACATTGTTAAAAGGTACAATGAAATTAATCAGTTTCTGCTTCAGTGAAATGAGATAGTTTGCTTAGGTAGAAGACTGGCTGGTGTAGTTTGCTTAGAACAAAACCTGGCCCTATTATCTATCTGAGATATATTTATGTGAAAGTTTCAGGGTTTTTTCTTATCAACTTTTCTGTGGAAAACAAATAAACTTCGTCAGCCTGGAAAATGCATCATTTACTTTAGAAAAACCCACCTCTTACCTTCCACACATTCCATTTTAAATCAAAAATGAGGGAAATGTAGATTGTTGGACAGTAAATCCATGCCATAAGAGGGTCAGTATGAGGTCAGACGTATCCGGAGGCCATGGAGTGCATTGTGTTTCACAAGTCCCACTCTGACATTGTGTCTGATAGACAGGACCCATAGTGGCTTTATAGTACAGGCATGAAGCTTTCCACTTGCAGTCACAGTACTGGAAAAAGACTGTGATAATATTCTGAATTATTAAAATATGGATGGTGGAGAAAGAATTGGGAAGATGACTGAGTTGACAGTCTTCACCAAAAATTGTCAACCTTTACTGTGTGAAAGATCGGTGAGATTTTGCATGTGTGGTAGAGCAGGATTATTTTGTTTAGGGGTTTTTTTTGACATTCAATTAGTTTAAAAGTAAAAAAACCCCAACCCTGGAAAATACACGAACTAGAAAATGTCAGACAGTCGTTAGAGACAAAGATGTCCCAGGTATGAATGTCACATTGTTGTTTTTAAAGGCAGATAACAGAATAGTTTCAGCATTTCATGATCGTGACTTTGGATATTACATGAACAGTGATTAGTGTGAGCATTGGGGGAAAAAAGAAAAGTCAAATCCAGAAGCAAAATAAAAGTTTATAATAAAAGGTGACGAGGTACAGAGTTCATTGCATGGCTTTTGAATGATTAAGGTTTTATCTTTTTATTAGAATGAGCAAGCAAACTCTTCTGTTGTCATGTTTTTTTCATGGCACTTGCAAATATCCATGCAAATTCTAGAATTCAACAACAGTAGGATCATGAGATGGGATTTGCTTCTGCATGGGCTGGAAGAATTCATACTCAAATATACTGGCCCTTAAACACTAGTCCTTGGGAGTCTTTGGAGGACATGTAGCTAGGGTACTTTTGCTCCTGAGGTTTTTTGTTTGCCTTCTAACATCTTTCCTTGTGTTTAATTGTCATTCCTATTTATTCTCATTTGCACTAGTTACCACTGTTTCCTGAAGGATTAGCATGCATATGAATAAGATTTCTTTAAAAATCAAGTGAGAGTTTTTTTCTGAACCACATGATTTAGGTTGTGTTCGCTGTCATAAAAATTCTGCCCCTTTTGTTAGCTTTCCTGGTTCATTAGTTACTTGCTTTTAGTCTGCCTCTTGCTTCTCTGAGTCTTTCTAGAAGTCTTCTGTTAACTCTCCTGGATGTTTCTGGTATTTTTATTTCCTATTCATGTATAACAAGAAGATGGTCGTGGTCTGGATTCCATTACGATGTACAGCTTAACTCAATAACTGAGTTAAAATTCCATGTTTGTGTTCTTTTAACACTGTTCTGTCTTTTCTGTGGCAGTCCACTGATCTCTGTGAGCAGATACTGCGGGTGGTGAGTAGGTCCAATCGATTGGAAGAACTGGTATTAGAGAATGCCGGGCTTAGAACGTAAGTAATTCCTTCGAAATGTCGCTTTAGCTGCTGCTTACTCCCACTAAAAGGGATGCTTGATGTATGTTAGCCAGAATAAGCATTAAAAAAGCTGTGCTCAGTGTGTCTAGTTCTGAGGAGCCTGTAGTCACAAGCTTTTTATCAGGTTTTCCAGAATGTCCTTATGTCCAAGAAATCCCTTTAAACTGGTTTTAGGATTCTGCCTGGAGAGTTAGATTATTGAAATGATTGAAAGAGAGCATAAACTCTAAACCAGCTCCCAATGTTCCTCTCCAAATATGGCTCCAATACAAGTATTATCAGCACATTTTATCATTTGAAAAAAAGTGGTTTAGGTTTTGTTTGAAAACCTATCCATCTTTATTATTCCATCCTGAATAACACATTATTGTCATTTCATTTCCAAATGAACTGGTGTTATCTTAATGTGGATTGCTGTCTGCTCAAATACAACAGGACTTCTACATAAACAACTTTTTTTAAAGAAAGTAGATAAGTAAGTGTAGTTGCTTGCCACAGACATAAAAGGAAGATGCACAGAAATAATCCATGCATTTAAATCCTTGCATATTGTTTTGAGTACATTCAGTTGAAGTTACTAGGTATTTGCTTTTTTTCCCCCCTTTACAGGAAATAGAAGCAAAGTTATTTCCAACTGTGCTAGTTTGTACTTGCAGTGCTCTTTTTAGTGTTAGGGTAGTGTCCAAGACAATGTAGACAAGATAAACTCTAGAGCTAATGAATTTTTTGTTTAATTAAAAAAGCAGTGGAAAGGTGGGAGAAGCAGAACAGTATGCAAAATGAGAAATAAAGGGAAAAAAGCATAGCGGAAATATTTGGTATGCCTTACACTGTCTCCTCTTCTCCTCTTGATTCTTTCTCCTTTTTAAAGTGGTCTTTCCATTGCAATGCCTTTGAAACAAAAATTGCCTCCATGACATGAGAAATTTGAGGTTGAGTTTGCACTAGCACACAAATTTTCTCTTTCTCTAGTGCACTGCTTTAAATAGCTGTCATTCAAACATAAGCCCTGGTTTTAATCTCATTTTTCCTGCAATATATGTCACAAAATCTAGTGATAATCATTAATATTGAAGGATATGTGGACTACCTTTGTATGGTGCCTACCTTAACTTACCACAGTTGGATTAACTGCTTTCACTTTTAACAGGACTTGACAGATAATCAGCCCCTGACTTTGGTTTTCATGTCTCCATCTACATGCAGAGTGTTTGGCATTGTGCCTTGCTGTGTATCTGTTCTGATCAACACTGTCTGTTTTTGCCAAGGATGCATTTGTCAGTTTTGCCATTTTTCATGTCTGTTTGCTAGGAGATCTTGTTGTTGCTGGGTATCTTCCTTGCCATGTCTTACAGACCAGTCATTTTTAATGAGCTGTGATAGAATGCCAAACCAGGGTTAAGAAAGAGCTACCAAGAGTAAAGCTGTAAGAAATAACCCAAACAGGTGCAAGAGCATATTTCTTCCTGCAGCAGAGTCAGTTCAAGATGATTCTGTTCTTTTCTATCTCCAGCCACTCAATTCTGTGATTTGGTTTAGGCCACAGTCTCATAAGCACTTGTCATCCTCCCAAATGATGAAACAGCAAACTATTGTGCAGTAGCAGTAATAAGGACCCAGAACTAGGGAAGTGTGAACTTCCTCTTGGGAAAAACAAGATGTCAAGTGAAAGCCCCTGTCTGATAAGATTTGTGCCAGTTTAGATGCTCTTGGAAATTTTATCCCCATTGCTATTACTTTAACTACACATGAAGGATGCAGTTTAGATTACACTGGAAGGCTTCTGTGCATACAGCAATCACTAATGTTTTGGTAAGTGTTTTAATTAACATAGGTGATGTCCAGATTTCAGGGAGAGGAGAATAATTCAGGCTGACCCAAAAAATGAGCTTGAAAAGAGGGTTAATCCCTGAGGATTTAGAGGAATGGGACAATATGTGATAACCAGAATATTGATTTCTGAGTGGGCAGCTCAGCCTATTGATTAGGCTGGGCTTTGTTGTGCCAGGCTTTGCAGCTTAGGCTGATGGGCACAGGCTGTACATGGTGGGAGCTGCCCTTGGCCTGCACTGCTGGGAGATGCTAAACTGCAAGGACTCGGATATTCGGAAATGATTCTTCCTCCAGAGGGTGGTTGGGCTCTGAAACAGGCTCCCCAGGACACTAGTCACTGTCCCAATCCTGCCAGAGCTCAAGGATCATTTGGACAATTTCAGGCACATGGTGGGGTTGTTGGGGTGTCTGGTGCAGCACCAGGACCTGGACTCGATTCCAACTCAGGATATTCTGTGATTTCCATGGAACTGCAAGACAGACTTTCCAGTCTGCAAAGGCCTATTTGCAGGATGTGGTGCAAGTGATTTATTTGTTGCACTTATGTGCTCTCTGAAAGCTGGCAGGCAGAATGTCCCTGCCTCCTTTCACACCATCCTGTGCAGCCCTGTTCCAAAGGGAGTGGCCAGCTGCGACATGGGGAACAAGGAACAAGTAAAGTGCTTGTTGCTGGTATCCAGAGGACCTTTGGCAGTGATGTTGAGTCTTATCTTCCCCTTCTTGACAGCATCTTAACATCCTTAGACCTAAGAGTGTTGCTTCCTCCCAAACATCCTCTTTTTTTCTGTTACAGGGATGTTGTCTAGACAGATCTCAAGGAATTATTTTGTTTGTCTGAGATTTCCAGATTGGTGGTATTCTTACCCTTGATGAAATATCCTTAGTCTCTCATATGTATACTTATATTGAATCTTTTTGGGGCTTTACCTCCAAGCCTGAATATGCTCATTTCAGCCAAGCATGGCTGTGTAATGCATACAGAGCAAGTTTGATGCTTTATAGAAAATGTCAGACTTAAACTGCATGCTCTGTTCTTAAGTGTGCAGCCAAAAGAAGTAATAATTTTTATGACTTGAAACAAATCATGAACAAAGTGGGGGAAGAGATGTTCCTCCATGAGCAGAGACAAGGTGCTTCTGTTTATGCTAGAGGCTGCACAGGGAGTGTGTGTTATTTGTTGTATTATTTTTTCCAAAACGAGCCTTGGAGTCCTGTGAGCCCAATGTAGATAACCCAGTGCTTTCTGGTGGCTGTTGATTTGCTGTGCCTTTGCTAAGTAGTTGTCTAAAAAATTTTTGTAATCCTGCCTATGTTGCTGGCAAAACCTGGGGCAGAGTTTGTAAACAAGTGTAGAGGTATAGGCAAAGTAGTGTAATGACAAGAATCTGTTAGGGATCAAGGAAGAGGAGGAAACTCCTCAAGAGGAAAGGGTTTGTTGCTTTTTAACTCAAAACCTCATTTTTCTTGGCTGGACATAAGGAGCTTGATACAATTGCCTAAGGGCAGGCATCTAGCACCATTTGAAATGATGGAGGATTTCCAGGGAGTTGGCAAATGTAACCGAGGACCTACAGGAGATCTGTAGTCTTCTGTAGCAGCAGCTGGTTGCAAAGCAGGAGACCCTGGGGCCTGTCAGGTGGCAAAGTTTCAAGTCTAGAAGTTCTTTCTATTGAGTGTTTGTATTCACATGCTGCTTGTATTTTAGGAGGAGAATATGTTTTTCCTGAAGGCAGCCCTTCATCATGCATCTGCAGAGCTGGAACCAGTTCTAACCCCAGAAGTCTGTTAAAGGACATAGGGTTTCAAAGGGAAACTAAACTTCCCTGGAGCATTTCTGTACTCCAGTAAACTTTGCAACTGCAGATAACCAAAAGTTATTCATGCTATTGCAGTTCAGTCTCCTCTCTTTTCCTAAAACTAGAAGAGGATGTGGTTCTCTACTGTGGTTCTCAGCACAGAGTTTGCTGGTAGGCAGGATCTGTTCCAAGGAAAGAGGTCAGTGTTAATTAGCATTTTCGTAGCTCTCCACCACTGGCCTACAGGAGGAGAAATAATGTACTTTAGGGCAGAGAGAGAACAAAGGAAGTTCAAGACATATTTTTGCTTTCTGTCTTGGTGTCTAACTTAGGTGAAACTAGAACACTGAAGTTATAGCCTCACTTTATCAAAAGCCCACAGTCGGTCTAGTTCCTTATTACATGATAACTTCCCAGTTGGTATGAGAACAGGTTTGAGGATTTGTCTTGGAGCTGATGAGACACCAGCCTTCTGACTTAAGGCAAGGAATGTGTCTCCAGCAGATTGTGAGTGTGGTGTGCGAGAAAACCCAAGCTAGCTTTGAACTTAGTGCTGTGGGTGGTGGTAGTCCAGCTGCAGCAAAGCACTTGGAGACAGGGCAGTGCTCCCTTGCCTCTCAAGTGGCCTTGGAGCAGAGGTCATGCTGCAGATAAATCTGCCTACTATAGTTGGTGAATGTTACTTCAAAGCTATCTCTGCTTTCTGGCCTGGCTGTTGTCAGCGTTACAGAACTGATACTCTGCCATCTCTCTTGGATCCATTGCTGGGACTGTGATCAGCAGTCATGCCCTTTGATGCTTCTCACTGTAAAAAGAAGCAAAAGACCGGTTCGTCACTATGCTGCTGTTCTTTGGGAGAGCTATTCCTGCTGTTTTATGAGGTTAGAAATACTTCTGGATATGCTGCAAAGCCCATTGGCAGAAAGCTGCTGCAAGTGAGCAGGATGGCTTGTGAGTGAAGAAGGTGGTGGTATGCAAGTGTGTGTGTGTCTCCCACTCCTGTGGCGTGCAGAGAGATGGAAGATGTTTTCAGTTATTCTGTGTAATTTCTATTTTATACCTTCAGATCTCTTTCAAAAACATTTTGGGCTTTGACTGAATGTTCTTCAGTCTCTTAGGTCACAGAATAAATAAATAATGAAGTAACCTCAAGTGAAAGATAGAAAATTAGCCAGATAAGCATTGTTTAGAGTCACTAGGAATCAGTTGGTGCTCTGCAGTAGCATAGGCCACTTGTGGCTAGTAATCCCTAGGTGCTTTTAAGCCTTCAAATAGGCTGTTGGCAGAGGAGATAACAAGATTCCTTCCCCTTCTCTTTTCTTTTTTGCAGAGATTTTGCACAGAAACTAGCCAGTGCCCTAGCCCATAATCCCAACTCAGGACTCCATACGATCAACCTTGCTAGCAATCCACTTGAGGATAGAGGTACTGTAACATCTACATTTTTCTCTTTCTATAAATGTAATAGGAGGATTATTGTTGCTCTGTTCAGCTTTGCCTGAATAATAGGCTATTGTTTTGTGTGTAATGCTACTGTAAATTTCTGTTGTTCACAAATGACTGAGAATTGCCGTTCTTTTTGACTTATGCATATCCATTGGTGAGATAAGAAATATTTAAATGTCCTAAAGCAACCCTGGATTTTAAAGGAAGATAGAACTCAGTGATTGTTTAGGACCAGAGAGTAAAAAAAATAAAGTGGTGAGCATTTTTAAAGGCAGTGTAATCAGTTGAAAGATGAAGCACAAGGCAACTTTGTGTCTTGGATTATGTTTTTTCTGATGGTTTTGTGTTTTTATCTCAGCTGTAATGCCATATTTATTTTCAGTATGAAAATTATTCCTTTTTCTCAGCTCTGTGCTAGCCTGTCCTGTTGTGAGGTCTTGGTGATATTCAATAATACTGCCATAACTGACATTCTTATGGAGCAAAGTGGTGTTAACTCCAAAAGATGGAAAATGAAGCTGAATAGCTCAGCTTTTCTCAGACTAGGCACTGCTAGGCATGATTGCAGTACATATCAAGTCATTCCTCTCCCTTGTCTACTCCTTTTCACCCAAGAGGCACTTATTTTTAAAATAAGGTTACATTCTTTCAGTCTGGACTTGACCCTTCAGCACTGCCCATGTGAGATTTCCATTTGCTTCACCTAATGCATTCCAGGCACACAGTGCTCTGGGATCAGACTATCTTGTGCTCCTGTTGGGCCAGAAGGAAAATAAGAATTGTACACAGTGAACCTTTTCGTCTTTTATTTGGTTTGTTTGGGGGAAATTTTCAATTCTCTTTGCTGTCATGATTCCAAATAGAAAAGTTGTTCATTCTGACTGAGTCAGAATGTTGTTAACACAATTTTCTAGGTGACTCTTATTTCTTGCTGGTTCAGTGAGGAGAAAAATATCTGGGAAGGGTTTTATTTTCCTTGCTACTTCTGTATCACTTTTCTTTTGACTAGAAACAAGTATGATAATGTTTTTGTTTTTAACCTATTCTGAGTAGTTTTTTATTTGAAATTGTTCACATGAATTGCTTTAACTCTTCTGATTACCTCTTGCCTGCTGATTATTGCTTGTTCTTGTTAAGAATTCATATCACATGAAAGACAGTGCTTTGCTGAAGAACATTATTATTACAATGTGCTGTAGGCCTACTGCATTTTACAGAAATTTCTGTTGTAACCTGAAAAAAAGGCTACTACATTGTTGATTCTGCTTTTGAAGAAGTGTATTTAGATTGTGTTATTTGAAAGGGTTCTTTTCAAAGGAACTTTTGTCTTGGAGGCAAAACAATTGACCAAATATTGGGTACTCTACAGTGCAGGTGACCTTTTTTTTTGATTTTTAAACATATTCATGGGGGTGCTTTCTTTGCAACAAACCTATAGACCATTCTGGAGCATCCACATATAAAATAAAATAAAAATGAAATGCAGAAACTACAACTTGAAGAAGTTAGTAGGCTTATTTCATTATCTCAGCCTCTCCTATCAAATATGCAATTAAGATTTGACCTTTTCATTAGAGAATTAGATAGGTTATAGAGTACTTAAAGAGAAATTAACTATAATTGCAATGTGCAAATATTGCAACTTTTCAGTTCAAGAAAATATTAAGTATCCTGTGATCTGATATTCTGTGTGCAAGGTAGGTTTGACTTTGGTAAACTGGAGTGGTAGGAAGGATTTCACACATGAAAGTGGAGATTCATATAGACATGGATTTAGGAAAATACCTTTTGTAAAATCACCTGCAGGAATTGGAACTAGATTATTTTGCAGTTATAAGGGAAATCACAGAGTTGTGTTTTCTGGAGAAGAACATATTGTACATTGTTTGAACACTAAGCTGTTATATATTGTTGAGTACCAATAAGGGAAAGCATTATATTATTACATGTTAATGCAACTGTCTGTATTCAAACAGCATGGGAAATGGGTTTAGTTTACTTAAAGCATAGGACCTCTCTTAGTTCAAATACAGTGCTGTGTTTATATGCAGTGATTTCCTACTGAGACCAGTCTTAATTTGTGATTAGCTGTCCTTTATGGTACTGTCAATATTTGTGAGACTAACACCTGGAAAGTTCATTACCACCCTTGTCTTTAAAAATCTAGCCACGCTGAAGGGCTGCAAGTTTTGCTTTTGGCTCTAGTAGGATCAGAATTTAATCTCATATTTTGTTAAAAATAATTCAAAACAAACATACTGAAGCCTAGCAGTACTCAAAATCCAAACTGTGTGCTTGGATGCCGCTAACACCACTTCTGCCATTAGAGCTCTCATCTCTGTTATGCTGTTAGCAAAAATGAGTGACTTGGAGGGTGTTCAAGGGCCTGAGTAACCAGAAGCACCTTTTTTTCCTGCACCTGATTCCTGTATCTTATAGCTAAAACTTGACCCCCAATGCTAGTAAGATGTTAAAATTGCTCAGCTTGGCTAGAACAATAACTAGCATATTGTTAGCTAAATACAAAGACGGAGAGGTAAAACTATTTGCTCCATGTCGTAGTCAAAATGCTTAACAGCAAAAATTACATTTGTGGTATCCTTAGTGATAGTAATTGTACTTATAGAGCTATGAAGGAAAATCCTATTAGTATGATTTGATTCATTCTTGCTGAAAATTGGAGAAGATATCTGGTTACCATTGTGCTTAACAATAAACAATTCCGAGGCCTCATGGGTCCAATATTTTAGCAGTATAAATAAAAAACTGTATATTGTTTTGATCTCCATGGGTGTTGCATGTACCATGCTTTTACAGAGAGCACTAAAAAACCTCCCTACCACAGTATCTGAAGGGCAGCTGTCGCTTTCATTATCAGTGATAAGTAAAACAGAATAAAAACAGAGTAAACATAGGTATGTGACATAAAGTTTCACAGACTGTGTCATGTATGTGGAGAAGGGTATCAGCTTTTTAATTTACTATGTTTTCAATCAAGTAAAAGGTTTTACCCTCTTTCTCTGTGCCCTTTTCTCTCTCCAAGTGAGTTGCTGTAGAGGACTATTTCACACCTCAGGTTAAGCCTGGAGTTTCTATGTTGATTTATTTCTCTAATAAATATTTCACAGCTTAGTTCCTTTGTTATTTAGGACGTGCCCTCTTAATCAAATTTCAGTCTTTTGCTTAAAATGGAGCATTAAATTTATGGAGTGGGGAACTTGGACACACCGAGTAAAGGCTTTAATTAAAAGTGTCTTTTTATGGTTGTCTTCTTTTGTTGAATTTGTGCTGAGGTAGTCCAGTCTGTGTCAGCATCTTAATAGGTTTTTACTGTTTAGGATTGCAAGCAGTTGTGGCATTTCCAAGCTTGTGTCCTGGCTGGTAGCCTGCAGGCTACTGTAAGGGAATTAAGTGGCCATTATGAGTCTGTAGAGGTTTTCAGGCTCTTATGGTTTGCCTCAGATAAAGAGGGTGATGTTAGCTAATGTGGGTGCCTTTCTTGCCTTGACAGCTGTTCCTTTTAAAAGAAAATAAAAATAATTTTGAAGTTCCATGTGAAGCACCACTGTTAGGTTTTAGTTTGTGCCTAGATTTTTTAATTTAGTTTTTTTTCCTGAAACATAAAGCTTCCATATTTTCTAAGTGCTGACTGTTTGATGTGTTGTAATAGCTTCACTTTGACTCCTTCTTAAAAGTATATGTGTATAATAGAGTTTTTAATTATGGAGGATTACTGATGGTTAACAAAAAAATTCCCTGTATGTTCCGTGGTTATCAAAGCAGGGATCTTGATTACATCAGTAATTTCAAACATTTAGGATCGTAAAATGACAGAGCCTACCTGCAGAGTGTGTGCTGTTCCTCCTCTAGTGTCACCAGGGCAGTTTGCCCCTGGTGAGGTTTGCTGGGAAAACCTGACACAGTTATCCTGAAAACATCTATTTCGTCTTTGCTCCCCCAACAGGTGTATCATCTTTGAGCATCCAGTTTGCCAAACTTCCAAAGGGACTGAAGCATTTAAATTTATCTAAAACTTCCTTGTCACCCAAAGGTATGTTTTATAAAATGCCTCTTTTTCTCTTCTAAAGCTTTCAGACTTACATTCTAAAAATATATTTTGTTACCAGATTATAAACTAATTAGTTTTGTAAATTATTTACATGTATTTTCTCAACAGTGCCACTGCTTTTTTGTAGTCCTAGGTTACTGAACCATGGGCTGGGTTCTGGGTACCCTTCATCCCTTTGATAAACTCTGACTTGCTTCTGTAAGGGTTACGTTTGAACCTGTATTACAAAGGAAGACTGAAATTAGGATTGACATAAAAGATATGTTTTATATGTCCTTCAAAAAAATGTCTGAAGCACAAATGTGAAGGGAAATTTCCAAATGTTTTGTACACAATTATTTTATGAAACCAAGCATTGTGACAGTGGCTGGCGAGTGACTTGCTCTGACTAAAGGCTTCTTTGTTTTATAATTTACAGATTTCTGATTTGATATTGTAATGAAATGTTTGTATATTTTAAAAGCGATAACAGCAGTGAAACACAAGTCAGAAGCTTTCAGGATTTTTTGCATTTCTGTTTTACAAATAATAGAAGCAGCGATCTCTTAAACAGACTGCACAAACTGAGGGTCTCCTCTCTAGATAATGAGTGTTAAAAATAGAAAAACCACACTGACATTATTGCTGCTTTTTTGTAGATGTGGATGACCTGGAAAAGATGACTGAGTTAACAGTATGAAGGACATTAGTTGATAACAGATAGAAACCATGCGCTTTTATCCTCTTAGTTATTGCTCTGTGAAGTGCAGATCCTGTGTTCTCTTTAGCTTCAAGGATTTACCTGGGGAAATATGGGTGGGGTAAAGGACTTTTTGTTGTTTTATTGTGAGTGCATATGGCTCTTATTACGCTTAAGTAAACAGTAAATCCTAAGGTGAATTTATTAAATCATGATTTTCACTTAAAATACTTTATTAAACTCTGGGGTTGTTGTTTTCTACTGCTAATTCAGTTTTTGGTGACAGTCAGTTGATTAAGTATCTTGACTAATGTAGCACGTACTCTAGAAATGAGATAAATGTGAATTTAACAGAAATTTATGCAGTTCTGGTATGTTCATTCATTCTGTAATTTTCTTCATGAGATCTGAATTATTTCAGCAAGTGATTGTGAAGTTTGAGTCAAGAGAACAGTCTAGCTACATGCCCATCTTCATAAAGAATAAATGCCAGCTTGATGAAGTTCACCCACACAACTCTTGTCAGTGAAAGTGAATTCTGAGGTTATTAAAAGAATCTGAAGGTTTTTAACATACTTTTTAAAGATGATCTTTATGCAAAAGCTGAAAATATTTCCCAGTATGTCCAATACTGATGACCTTCAGAGTAACACGCTACCATGATTTCTGTCCCATGGCAGCTCCTCAGTATTCCTTAAAAATAGTATATGCCATGTGTTAAAATGGGAATTCTTACAACCCTCAGGTCCTGAAGCAACTCAGGTTGCTGCAAAACTGTCAGTTTTTCTCTAACTTAAGAAGACAGCAATGATTTGGTTTTAATTTGGGAGGCTATATTTGAACTTGTAATACTTTCTGTGGGGAATCTAAAAGAGTCCTTGAATCTTGGATTCAGTAGACTCCAAAGTGCATGGATTTTTTCCTCCAGCCTTTCTTTTTTTTCTTTTTCTCTTTTTTTTTAAATTTTTTTTTTTATTTTAAGCTTTTCAGAAATTCAGAACAATCCCTCACAGTTTTGACCTTATTTTAAAAGTGCTTTCTATTTGAGATAAGTTTCTAAGATTGACAAGTGAAGTTCAGGTGGCCACATCCCAGCTGATCTTTCTTCAAATATTGTATTTCAAAGTTCGTGAGAGCTATTAACAGTCTGAGCCTCCTGAGAGTGGTGAAAGAGCATAAAAGATTGTCTGCAAATGAAAGTGAGATTACTGTTAGAGTATAGCATGAGGTAGAGAGAAGTTCAAACATAAATTTATTGATTTGAAGATTCTGGTTAAATGGAAAATTCTAGTGTACTCATTCAAAGAAAAATCTTGCTTTTCTGAGCCCGAGCCAGAGGCTAATTAAAAAAATCCCTCATTCACATTGTTTGCCTTCACTGATGTGCCTGATTTTGAGCAGTTAGCCCTTTTCTAAGCATGAAAGAAGCAGCAACATTGTGAAATGTTTGATAGCTCTTCTTGCTCAAACTCAGACAGTGCTTCTGAATTCCCAGAATTGGTTCTTGGTTGTACACACTGAATTGCTGATAGTTTAACCTGGCTGGCACCCCAGCTGACGACTAAGTACCATTGAGCTACCCGGACAAAAGTGCATTTGTTCCTCCTTCTTGTTGTTGCTTGTAAATGTTGTTGAGAAGGGTCACTAAAGTGAATCTAGAGCTACAAGTTCAAGTGTTTAAATAGAGCTTTTAGATCTTTTCAGGTTTCAAAAAGTATTAATTTGCAGTTTACCTTTAGCAATAGGGTATAGATTCAACAACACAGTGTCAAGATGAAAGAAAAATGACACTGAGTGGAAAAGATCTGAGGCTTGACAAAAATGTTGCTGTGCTTTGATACTTTCAGTTTCAAAAGTCTCCTGAAACCAGGAGCCATACTACTAACATGGGAGACTTCCTTAATATTTGAAAGCTCAGAAAATTAAAGCACTGACATAGGTATTTTTGTTTCCAGTAGCTTGCTAGCTGTTTCTTCCACATCCTCACTGGCAAATCAGTTTCATAATAGTTTTTAAGTGAAGACTGGGCATTTCAGCCACTGAATCCCTGTCCAATTTCACTGACCAGCTTTGAAAAACTGTTGAATGCTGTGCAGCAGATCACTTGCCTTCTTTACAGGTTTGGCCAGGGACTTAAAAAAAGCTGCTTCATCAACTAAAGGACACAGTGATTCTTATGCATGTAAGAAACACATGCATGTAGTGCTTGAAAGGCAGCAATAACCATCTACAATAAATTGAGAAGTTGATGATATGCTGCAGAGCCCTCAGATGAAAGTTAGATTTGAAGGAATCAGAAATAGCCATGTCCTAATTTGTATTTTGAAGAGCTGAAAAATTTCAGTGGAAGAAAGCCCTAACTGGTTTACTCCCAATGTGAGCTTTTTAATTCTAATGCAAAAAATATGTGTTTGTTCTGATAAGCAACTGAGAGTCTTTATGTATCTCTTAACTATAGTACTTTAACTATTTTTATGAAATTACAGGCAAATACATTAATTGAAATATTTTTAATTTCTGGGTCTCATCAGTCACTTTTGAACCTCTGGCAATTATAATTGTTAGTGTACTTGGTCTTACACGGATGCCTTCATCTGCTTCCACAGATACTTTTATCTAAACATTATTATTTGTAGGAAGACACTGGCTTAAGGTTATGGAGTAAACTCTGTTTTAAAAATCTGTTTGAAAATGGATCTGGATACATCCTGGATCTGGGACATATAACACGCTGTGGCTCCATCAGGGAAGTTGTTGCAGGCGGAACTGGGCGTGCTGTGTCAGGGAAGGGTCTCATATCTGCCTGGTGATCTTTATTCCTCTGCTGCAGTAGAGTGACGGCAATAGGAAGTCATTAAACCTTTGTGTGTGTCTGTGCTCGCTGAAATGGTGTGCCTGCAGGCTCTGGGCCAGTGTTGTGTAGAGGCAGCTGAGCTGAGCTGTGATCTCTGTTTTGGCAGGGGTGAACAGCCTTTCCCAGTCACTGAGTGCCAACTCGCTGATCGCCAACACGCTCGTCTATCTTGACCTCTCAGGGAACGCGCTCCGCGGAGATGATCTCTCAGTAAGCACTTTCCTCCCACTGGGGAGATAATGAATGGGTGTTTTAATTAATGGTCGAGAGAAAGGCAAAAAACCTTTTTTGTTTAGATCCTTTATTTGTGTATAGTTTTAGTTTTATCTCTACTCTTTAGTATATAGTCAGAGAACTGCCCACACAACTAAGGAAATCCACATCGTTTTAGTTCATGCCTTTAGTCTGGCTTCTGCTGATAAAGAAGAAGAGTGCAAGGGTACCACTTTTCATGGTGGAAAAAAACACTTTTTCATTCTCTTTGAGTTCTGTTTGAAAGTGATGAAAACACCATTAAAAAACCCTCATCTTTTTAGTGATAAGAGTATTACAAATTTTTCATTGGGAGGTTGGAAGCAAATTATTTCTTTTGACTTGGAAAGAATTAACTTCCGTTTTTCGATATTTTTGTTTGTATAAATACATCTGTGCACCTCCTTGACACATGCTGTTGAAACTCATGATTCTTGGGAGAATGTAATTATTTTTTAGACTCCTTTGTTCAGTTTATCAATTGCCATGGAGGTGCAGCTCTGTTTTCTCCGTAACAGAATCCACTTGCTTCTCAATTTGTATAGATACACTTTTTGACTGTTGCATCTGTATTTCTCTCTCACATCAAAAGTTGTGTGCATGTAGCTGTCAGGTTTTGAATTCTAAGTATTGAACATATAGAAGATGCAAACTACAGTCAACCAATTTAAAGTGCAGTCAGATCTGAGTTTATGACTTTTTCACATATCTTACTTGCAGATTCATCAGAACATTCAAAGAACTAGCCTTTGCAGATATGAGGTGAAAGGGTCAGTGGGACAACAGTGTTTTAAAGGTAGCATATAAATAGTGAAATATAAGTAAAGACACATAGTGAATTACTTTGAAAGAATAACTTCACAAATTATGTAAAAAAAAAAAAAGAGAAAAGAAAATTTACAACTTTGGTAGGCAATGCTCAAAGAAACCTAAGGTCTACCTACAATATTTTAAGAGATAAATGCAGAAAGTGGGGCTTTTCTTAGCTTGTCAGAGAGATGGTTCAAAGATAAATATTATTAATACTGAGGTCTCTTAATCCATGGAACAGTTTTCTAACAGGAGCAAGGAAATCCTGTTATTTAGCAATTAAAATAAACCCTAGGAAAGCACGGGAATTTTTAAAGTGGGGACTTCTCTTGTATTGTAGGTATAGGGGCTAAATGACCTAATTTTTGGGAAGACAGATCTATTTTAGTAATGTTAAGTATGTGCTGTTTGGCTGGATTTCATGTGGAGTCGAGCTTTCCACTTTCCTATGAATTAGGTCACAGTTTTATCTTTCTGTGTTGCTCTCTGAGGCTAGAAAGAGCCCAAAATGAAAGAGTGTATAGCAAGAAGTTTTACATATGCTAACATTTACATGACATTTCCTAAACAGTACTGAAGCCGTCAATGTTAAATTCTTGTTACCTGTTCTATATTCTCCCTTAAACCTGTAACATGCAGCTGATATTAAGAGCTAACCATAGACTTCAGGTGTAAATTAGTTGCTTCCCTCATGCTTAGAGGGTCTGGCTTTAACTTACAAACCAATTAGACTTTCTGAAATGTAACAGAAATCTGAGTGACATTGCAAAGTATTTCCAACTAAATTAATTATCATTTGCAGAGAAAGTTAAATGCAATAACTCAAGACCTGTGCTTTAAGAGGAATGTTGGGTAAGTGTAGTCTAAGCACCGTTTTTCCACTATTATTTTAAAAACTGATAGCCTGCAAAAGTAAAACAGGTTGTATTGCTTAGGCAAAGTTTCAGATGATTTTATAGTAAAAGCCAAAAATGCAATGACAGGTAGTGATCCAGTACCTGTTGTTGTAATATAAAAATTAACATCTGTGATTCTTTCTGTCTGATAATTACAGAGCCTGTACAATTTTTTGGCCCAGCCAAATGCCCTTGTTCACCTGGATTTATCCAACACGGAGTGTGCACTAGATATGGTAAAGATTGTTTTTTTTTCAATACCAAGGAAACATTCCCAACCTTCTATCCCTGCGTACATTTTTGGGTTAATATAAAGTAAATTAATTTCCCATATTTTAAACCAGGTGTGTGGAGCTCTCCTTCGTGGATGTCTTCAGCATCTAGCTGTCCTTAGCCTCTCTAGGACTCTGTTTTCTCACAGGTACAATTTAAATGTCATTACTCTCAACTCCTGCAATATTTTAGTTTATCATTTCTTGCTCTAATGTAGCACCCTTCTTTTTAAGAATAAATCTAAGACTTTTTTATATAGCCTTGGAAGTCTTAATGCTCTATGAAATAGGTACTATTTTTTCTAAACAAAATATTTTCTTTCCATTTCTGCTCTTTGCTAAAGGTCTGTAAAGTAAGCTACCTTGTCTAATATGTGTTTTTGTCATACTGATGCAGCAGAAAGTCATATATATATGTCTTTTGTCTCTAAAAGGCATAGCATCAGGCTTTGAAGTCTGACTGACTTGACTCCTCTTTAAATATGATTTTTAAAGTTTGTATTTTTCATTATTTGATGATAGTTACAAATGGTTTTTTTCCCTGTTTTATCTTCTTCTGGGAGGAACTCACTTTGAAAGTATTCAAGATTGAACATTAATTTTTTTAGAGTACTTTTAGAAAAGTAGGAAACGCTAGCTTCCATTTTCTTCAAATTGAAGCCTTGGGTCCTTATCAGAGATGATACCTAATTGATGCTAAGGTACTGTAGCATTGAGTAATTACTTCTGGTGGTGAAAAAGCAGTTTCAGGGTTTTGCTCATGTCTTCTTTGATCTTCTGCTTGTGAGATGTAAGTATGTTCACTATTAAACAGACCTAAATGATCATTCTTTGTAGTTCCTCAAACAGAAGGTAGATGGTAATGTCTTCTGTGCAGCAGTGCAGTGCTGGGGATTGTTTGTTGAATCAACATTTTGATGACGTTATAATTCTAAGCTAATTGAGAGCCACTGATTGCAGAACTGCCGAAGGTAGAGCAATTAAACATGGAAAAGATCATTGCATTTCTGATGGCTTGTGCTCACTATTTATTGGAATGAGGAGTGTCTAAATGCTGCTTCTTAATGAATTTTTTACTCGCAGAAAAGGAAAAGAAGTCCCTCCCTCCTTCAAACAGTTTTTCAGCAGCTCACTTGCTTTGATGCAGATTAACCTTTCAGGAACTAAACTCCCTCCTGAGCCTCTAAAGTAAGAATTTTATTTCATTTTTTCTTGTGCCTAAAACCTAGTTTGCATTGTTGTTACATGAGTACAAAAGGAAGGGGAAAGAATTTTGCTTTCTTCTTTTTTTCCCCATTGTACATTATTGATATTTAAATGAATGAGTTTTGTGATGGTCACACATTCATAAAATGTTCTTTCCATCTCACAGTTGAGACTATTAATCATATTTTTTGCTCTGGGAATGTCACAATTGTTTAGCTTCTCTCAGCGTTTTTTTGGGATATATTTCTTTCTTTGTGGCTTACGAACAAAACTGCCCCACAGTGAAATGGGATTATAGACTTGTGTGAGCTCCATTCCTTTGAGACTGCATTATTGCAACAGCCATAATGAAACTGAACCTGCTGTAGTGTTTGGGAGGAGAAACCTATTGCAGCAGAGCTATGTTCTACTTTTGGGGGGAAGAGAATGGCAGCCATTTCTAGGAATGCTAAGTGAAAAAAGTTGTTTTGTTGTATGTCACCCATCCTGTGACTAACAGGTTCTGCCGGTTGTGGGAAATTGTGAAGCACTGTCACCCTTCTTGTGATGTGTGTGGATTTGAACTGTGTTGAAATTTTCAGACGTGAAATTTAAAAGTGTGTTTTAAAGTCAAGATAGGCCTGGATAGATAGGTCTAATCTAGGTAGGTATTTTTGTGATTCTGGCATAATACTTGTGTTTATTTGGCTTAATTAAAGAAAGGACTCTTCAAAGCATCATTTTCTAGCTAATATGCATTAAAACGTGCATAACCTTAGCCATAGTAGACACCTAGACACGTTCACTAAGTATTTTGGAATCCTCATATGGATATAGGTGTGTGTGTGCATGGATGTATCCTTGTGTGGTTGGGAGCCTGCCTCCTGCTGGAGAGCAGGGAAGGGAAATGGGGAGTATCTAATGAACAGGAGTTGATAGCAAAATCGGAGATGTGGGATATAAAGACTAGTTTGTTGAGTATGGGGTGGAAAGCTTCTGGAGGAAGCTAAAGAGGGGAAGAGTGACAAGTGCAACAGCAGAAAGAGTAGTTTATGTTGTTTTGGAGTACTTTTTATCAATGCAGTTCAATATTGAAGAGGACAGTACAATATCACAGAATCACAGAATGGGTCAAGTTGGGAGGGACCACAGTGGTCCCTCTGCATCTGGTCCAACCTCCTTGCTCAGGCAGGGTTATCCTACAGCACATTGCACAGGATTGCATCCAGATAGTTCTTGAATATCTCCGGTGGGGGAGACTCCACAACCTCTCTGGGCAAACTGTTTCAGTGCTCAATCACCTGCACAGTAAAGATCTTCCTCATGTTCAGGTGGTACTGCTGTGCATCAGTTTTTGCCCATTGCCTCTTGTCTTGTTGCTTGGCACCACCAAGAAGAGCCTGATGGTCAAGTCACATGCACTGCATTGAAATTCATATTCAACTGCAGGAGCCACTTTAGTTCTGATCTTTCACTTAGTTCTGTGGGGTGCTCTTGGTTGTTGTCTTGCTTGCTCAGACTTTGCCAGTATTTGGAAGGTGTGGTCCAGATGTGTTTTCAAACAGAAGCTGACTTTTGAGAAACACAGTTGATTCTGAATAATTTAGAGCTATTGCTTCTATGGTGGAGAGCAGCAGGGAGGACAAACAAGGATGGACGTGACTACTACAGAAGACAGTGTTGGTGCGATAGGAAAAAGAGAATACTGTGAGACATTGAATATATCCTCAGAGATTAGGAAAGGTGAGAAGCACCAAACATTAAGGTTCATTATGGCTCTCGCCTTGGTATGTTGAATATCACCTCTGGTATGAAGAACTTTGGCGAGTGAGTGCTCTAGAATTGCCTGTGCTCATGGAAGATATTATTCTACTAATTTATCCCCCAAACTTGGGACCCCTTGACTGCCAGCTGGGCAGCACATGGTATCTACCTAGTCCTTTTCAGCCAAAATCTGCTTTAACAAAAAACTGCTTCTGGTACTGTTTAAGATACACTGGCTCAATTTGACTGAATTGGGTTAGAAAAAGTTATCTGACTGGTGTTGGTGGAAGTAAAGAGGCAGGGATGGGGAGTGTAGGTTGAGCTGAGAGCAGAAAGCTCTTTCACTAGCACAGAAAGCTCTAGGAAGGGGCATCTTTCCAAAGTCCAGCTGGATGTGAATGTTCTCTAGAGTGTCCATGCCACTTTCAGCTGTGAGGTATTTTGGCCTGGGCCATTTTTGTTCTGTTGACAGCATTCACCTCTGCCTAGGAGGTAGAACAGATGCTGTTAGTACTTTTGGATAATTTCTGTGATGTGTTTTTTCTCTGACCTAAATTTTTCCTTCAGTTTGAGCTGAGTGTGTCTCGCAACACTGCAGAGGACTTTGATCTGCAGGAAACCTTCCTTTACTTCTCAAACCCTATATGGCTTGACTAATTCACTTCAAAAATGTCCTGTGGAAGTTAATCTGGTGTTAAAAGGACTGAGGATGTGTATTGTGGGACAGCCGCTTAGCCTTTTGATCTTAACTGCAAGAAATTACAAAACTTCTCCAGAACCATAAAGATCACAGGGTTTGTTAAACACACGGAGATAGAAACACTCTTTTTCAGCAGATTTATTTGTTATTGCCAAGACTGAAAGAGCTCATGAGAGATGACTCCAGGAAGGAAAAGGAAAAAAAGCATGGTGTATCATAGTAGTACTTTTCTGACATCTTTCATCAGCATATGTCAAAAAGCTTTTGATAATGTGGGACTTGGAGCTCTCCTGTGGCAAAGGAGAAATTCCTGGTTTGTGTCCATGAACCATAGGTCACCAAGTTGGATGGTGATTCAAGATCGAACGTGCCTAGAGAAAAAAAAGATAAAATGCAGATACCTGACACCCTGAATTCCAAATTCCCCTGATTAATTGTTATTTGGTTTCTTTATCAGCTTCCTTTAGCTCAACAGTCATGGTATGTTTAATTGCATGTGCTAACTTGGAAGTTTAAAGGTACTGGTTAATCAGTGCAGTCTGTGAAGGACATGAACTTGCCTGTACAGAGTAAGTGAAGCCTTTTAAGGAGTAGGTTAGCTGATAAAACTGTCCTGTGCAGATGCCACAGAGTGGGTGGGGAAAGGGTATACCTTGTACATAGGTAATATAGTTAATGTTCCATTGCAGCTCACTCTTTTTTTCCCCCTGTTTTTTTTAACTGACTGAGGCAGTTTGTACTCCTGTCCTTGTTGAAGTGTAAGTTGGCATTTTTGTTGAATTTTACAGACATTGCCAAAAATTGTATTTTGATCTGTCAGTGCTATAACAAGACTAGTTTCTGATATGCTTCTCATGCAAATGCTAATTACAAGGCCAATTCTTGCATTCTGCATCATGCACAGTTGACAAGACCTCTCCATGTGTTGCCATGTGTGTGATTTAAACACAGTGGCCAAGTGTAAGTGTAATATGTCTGGCTTCAGGCCCTTTGAATGCTGGTGATTTTTTTCATGACAAAGAATTGAGAAATAAGGGCATTTTCTTAGATGAATTTATTGGGAAGAGGTTCGGGAAGAAAACCTAACCTTTTTTGTTATTCTTTGAAAAGTGTACAACTAGAGCAGCACTGTGTCTCTTTTTTTAATCTGCCTTTTTTTTATGCTTGCATCGTATTTATTTCCTTGAAATGTTTAGGAAGCTCTTTGCAAAGTTACCATCAGCCAGACTGACTGAATAAAAACATGTCTGGGCAAGAAAAACAGACAATAGCATCTAAAAATTTGTGAGAACTGTTTCAGAACTTTCACTTCTCCCCCCCCCCCACCATGTCTATATATTAATAGCTTAAGTAAATAAGGACAAGACATTTGCCTTTGTTAATAGGGAAGGTCTGATTATACCTGCAGGACAGGAGATATAAACAGATTTAAATGAAAAATGTGCCCAGGGCACATGCATTTCAAATGTAGCTTTGACAAATGACTTGCATAGCAAGTGTGTAGACAAAAGGCTCATCAGAAGGGACTGGTTTTTATCTCCATGTGTCAGTCACTTGGTTGGCTGCTTTTGGCTGAAATGAAGTTGGAGAAGGAAGTCCTTCTGTTTCTCTGTTGAATTATTAATTCAAAGCTGAATCTATTTGAAGATACTAGAAGGTATACACAGATTTTCTTCGCTCCTTCTCTGTTACACATACTGTTCTGCTTTCTGATTTTACAGTAGTAATACAAGTGTGATATTAACACTAACTTTTAGATGTGGAAACTAAGTTCTGTAAGACTTTAAAACTGGATTTATGAAAACGATAATTAGTCATTACTTCACATGTCTGTCATTCCACTGAAAGACAAAGGATACCATTGTATAGGAATACCATTTTGAAATCTGTGAACACTTGTTGGGTTATGGAAGGAGAGAATTGTGTGATACTGGAACATACTCCAGCCTTTGAGTGTTATAGGCACTGTGCCTGGCTGAAATGGCTGGCTGCATGGCATCTTGCATATTTTAAAAACCTAATTTTTCCTGAATTTTTGGAAAATCAGAGAATTTGTATGGTTGCATGACAGAACACCCCATTTATAGTCATTTGGTGCTCTTTCAAAGCAAATGTTGAAGAAAATTCATCTCTAATGAATGTTGTTAAATGTCGATGGTGCATTAGCTTCAGAGTTTCTTCATTAGCCTTGTATCCCTGCAGTTTTTGGAGCTCCTGGAGTGTTCTGAGTGTGGCAGGCTTGTGCTGCTATTGTCATTTAAGAATAACTGCTCAGCTGGTATCATTTTGAAATGATTCTTTGCATTATAGGTGTATTAACCTGTGATCACTTAGGCGATGATGTAAAGCTGCCCATTTTTTTTTTTTAAACAGTTCTAAAATTGATCTTTTTCAGAGCGCTTTTATTAGGCCTGGCTTGCAATCACAATCTGAAGGAGGTGTCTTTAGACCTCAGTAGCTGTGAGGTAAGGAATATTTACCAGGATGTGTTCAAAATATGCAATGACGTGGCTTTAGTGTTCCTGTCAAATCCACTGGGCGAGATATTCTTCATCTGTAGTCAAAAGTTGTGGGAAAGGTAGAACTCAGAGAAGCAGTTTTGGTAAAAGTTAAGATGTGTGCTACAGCATCCTAAATACTGAACACAGAGGTTCAAAGCACCTGATTGGCAAAACCCTCGTTGCATTGCAGCTGTACTGCACATGGAGCCAGCCTGTTGGATGGCTGCTTGGCAGCTTCTGCTCTCTGGTGCTCTGTGTAGCAGCAGGATTTTCCGAGGTGCTCAAATCTGAATGGCTCAAAGGAAGCTGCACACCCTGAAGGCATGTCTATGGTTCGATTGTCTTCCATCAGAACCCATGACATGCTTCATCTTCTGCAGATTTGCTTCTTAACCTTAGGAAAAATTCCACTTTCCTAATCAATTAACTAATTCAGGCCAACACGGAACTTTGGTAAGAGTTATTAACACAAGAAGCACTGTGAAAGTGACCTCAAGAATAAGTGACAACAATCATGGCAACTTATTTGCCTTATCTTGCTTCCTCTTGCTTCGGTGTGCTTTGCTGTGCACTCTGTTTCTCAGGATTGCCCATACTCCTGCAGGGTGATTCCTGCGTGGTTACAGCATATGAGAAAAGATCAGGCACAGCCTGGGGAGCCACTTGAGGCAAAGTGTGGTGAATTCATGCCAAAAGCAACATGAACCAGTTGAGGCTCAGGCCTTCCTGACTTCCGTGGTTTTTAAGCTGTGAAGAAAGCCTCTCATTTGTTAGATATTTCCAAGGCCATCTGAGTATCAAGTGTCCTAAAAGTGCCTACAAATACAGTGGTTTCCCTTCAAGTAGAACACCTGCAATATTGATAACTATGTTGAAGTGCAGTAATCCTTACCTTAGGTTCATGATCAATTGCTTTTGAAATGTGCACAGATTTCCTTATGAAGAAAAAACCAAATCATTGTGAATGCGTTTCATCGTTTGTTTTGATATTTTAGACTTTTTGGAAAATATTATTGCTTTGAAGAGCACTACGTGTAGATTCCAAATAGCAAAGCTTTCAAGTCAAGTGCACATGCTTCTGACTTTTGAGTAGAGGGATCAGACAGATGATAATTTATCTTTCAGTGGAAGGAAGGAAGAAGGAGGAGTAATTAATGGAATAAAAATGAACTCTTATGATCATAGCCTTAAATGAATAAATCAATAAAACACAAATATAAGTAATGAGAGTATAAATTTACATGAAAATCAACAAGTCCTGACAGGAGAGAAAACATTATCCTTTCATGAAATAACACCCAAGATGGGGTGTGAAAGAGCCTTTCAAGGGTGATTAGGTTTATTGGACCCCAAAGCACATGTGGTCATGGCTTACTCTTGTGACAGAAAGGAAAGAATCCTGCCCAACTCAGTGTTGCATTCCTGTAGCTGGTCCCTCCAAACTGACAGCACTTCTGTAGATCCTTCCCTTAACATTTTTTTTCTCATCACTGAGCTTTATCCATTCTCATGTGCTTTGGAAAGAAGTTATGCTTCCACAAGCAGGGAAGTTGATGTGCCAGCAGCTGGGAGTGCTCCTCTCAATGGGCCCAGCACCTCAGGATCCTGCTCCACCTCTCCCTGACCCTCTGGGATCTAGGCAGGGTAATCCATACCCAGAAAGAGAGTGGTGGGAAGCTTGGAGCCAGTGACCACTACTACCAGTTCCTGCGAGCACACACTGCTAGGGGGATACAAAGCTGATGCTTCAGCTTTCCCCTCTTCTTTCCTACATCAGGCAAGCTGTACTCAAGTATGGAAGGATAAATCTATGTTCCTTCCTTCTCCCACCATTTTTTATTTGCTCCCATAATTTTCTGGTGTATTACCTCCAAGCTTAATCATTTTCTATTGCTTGTTTGGTTGGTTTTTTTATTATTTTTACTATGAAAATTACATTTTTATTTCTACCTGCTCAGCACTGATGTATTTCACTCTTTTCCCTTCTGCTTCCCTTAGCTTGGTCACTGTGTAAGTACCCTCCATGCTTTACCTTAATTGTTAAATCAATAAGCAGCTTTGTTTGCCCTTCCCATATTGGTCAAACACATAGCTTTGAACACACTTGGCATTTTTTATTGTAGAAGGGTTATTCTTCATTTTCTGAAAAAGAGCTGTTCTTTGTAGTCTCAGAAGTATGTCATACAGGAGGTGTTGCAGAGGGTCTTTTTGTCAGTGTCACAGTCCATATTGACAAGCAGCACTTCAATAATCTCTGCTTTTATATATATGTGTGTGTATATATATATATGTATGCACAATATTTTAACACAGTTGCAGTAAATTGTGATCCTAAAAGTGAAGTTTTTGTCATCACTCTCAGATTAAATAGATATCACCATTTGTGCTCATTAAATGTTTATATATTTAAAGTTTTGAATGTAGAGTCTGGTACAAGATTGAAAGCTATTCCTGAAAAATTGTCCACTTCAGGCCTCAAAGTATATATAGCATAAGCATTTGGTTTCTATTGTGAGTATAATTTTAGTGTATAGAACTTGACCCTACCAACAACCAATCCACTTCCATAGATTCTGCCAGAGTAGATGTGACACTCTGTGTAAAATGATTGTCTTGTGCTGGGCCACACTGAGAGAACAGCATAAAGCAAAGCTGAATGATTTTGGCTTTCATACAGGCAAATGCTATAAATGCTTTTACAAAAATAAAATTGAGTTAAATTTGCAGCACTTCTGGCCCAAATACACTTCTGGCCTGTAGTATGACTACTTATTGAGAGGATGAGGTGAAGGGTAGGCAGGCACTGATCTGTGGAGAGGGGGGAAAGGTGCCTTACGTTCTGTACTTCTTACACTCCAGATGTTATCTTTCACCACCATTCTCCAAATACTCAGGTCAAGTTATTCAGCTGCTTGTTAATCATCACATACCTCAAACTTTCAAAAAAGTGCCAAATCAAGTCTTTATTGGAAAATGCTTCTAGAAGGCATTTGTGGTTCTTTAATTATAGCATCGGTGAAAGTTGATGGTCCACAGCAGAAATATCAGCAGGTTGATATGGGATATTTACCCAAGTAAGTCAACTACGTAGAAAATTACACAGTTTTTATGCACAGGAGGTGGAAGAGCTTTGAAAGGGTTTGAAAAAGCTTTCCATTCTTTTTGAAGCAAATAATGTGAAAATGGAAAATGTAAAAATAAAATTTCCATAGATTTTTTTTCCCTCTTTAGCTAAATTCTTTTACTGAGGGATGTTTATAAAGTGAAATGCATCTTATATAAATGTGCATAGCTGCAAAAAATAAGAAAATGCTTTGTTCCTTTGGGAAAAAAAAGTTGTATTAATTCAGTAGCATTAGTAAATAAGTGTGTAAGTTTTTATAACTTTAATTCTTAATGTTGATGTTTTCCCCTAGACCATTTCATTGTTTTTTCATTAAATCCTGACATTTCTTTTATAGTCACGTAATATTTCAGATTAATAATATCATAATTGATACTTTGCAGCCAGGCATTCTTGTTATTGTTGCAATTTTTTTCTTTTATTGCTATTTCTTAAATTAAGAATAACTATATTACTGTTTTCTCTTGTTAATGGTCTTTTATGGCCATTTTACAATTGGATCATTTGCATTTTTCTTTTCAGAGACAGGGAGGCGTAATTTAATTGATTTTTTTTTTTTGTCCCCACACATACCTTTGCAATGGGCACCTTATCATTGTGCTAAGAGCTGGAAGAAGATGCTCACTGTAAGGCCTGACTGCTGTGGTGCTCAAGGGTGAGAGTGCTGCAAGCTGATAGGCTGGCCTAAGCTTATTTTATTTTAATCACCAGACACTAGAAATGTCCTGGGCTGTCCATGTAGAGAATGCACACCCAAATCCTGCAGGCACTTCCCAGCTCACATGCCAAAGGACTTGCTGTGTTTAACCTTTTAAATATTTTCCTGATTTAATGGCTGAGAGGTACTTTCAGGAGAAAGGAAAGAGAATCCCTTTTCTCATCTGTATGCAAATTCTGAGAGTAAGGATTAGAACAGTAGTCATGTGTGCGTAGGCTGTCATTTTGATGTCTATAACTTCTTCTGTTGCTGTTGTTTTTGCTGCTGCTAGTGCCTTCTGTATTCACAAAGCTCCTACCACTGTCTTCTGTGTGATCTTGAAACCATAACTAGTTTGCAAAAATGGATGATGTTTTGTCTCTAGTTAAGATCTGGAGGTGCACAAGTCTTGGAAGGATGCATAGCAGAAATACACAATATCACCAGCCTAGATATTTCAGACAATGGTAAGTACACAGAACAGGAACAGAGGGTCATGCAAGTCAAGAAATGCTTTTTTTTCCAGCTCAAGGATGGTTGCTCTTGCTTTATGATTATTGGGCCATGGTGGTTATGGAAATGTCTCAGACCAAGACCTCTTATTGCTGTAGAGTGTTTAAGAAACGTTAATAGACTAACTGTACCCTCAAAAGTTTGTTGTTTCAAATCAATGTAACACAGCAGAATAAAATAATGGCACCAAGCTCATATTAGATCCAGAGGAAATTGTGTTTAAGTACAAGAGGATGAGAAGCTGAATGAGAACTGGAAGTGTAGTGAAAGAACAAAGGGAAATATCTGGTACAGAATGAAGCTGAGAGGGAAAATTTAGAGCAAAGAGCCAACAGCTTCAGATCAGAAAAGGCCTGCTTGAGTCATTGGAAAAGTCTTTGAATATTTCTGCTTTGGAGTCTCTGTGCTTCCTAGCACAGATATTCCTGGGAATATGAGCTGGCTTCTCATCTTGCAGATTCAAAGTGTAGGTGTATGAACTGGAAGAATTCACCTGCTGTATTTTCCCCTCTATCAGCCAAACACAGGAGTATTTCAGAAACAGATTCCCAGTACAGTGGAATGCCCAAGAAAGGTGGGATGGATTGACAAGTGGAAAGCTTTGAGAGTTACTGACAGTCCAGTTATTCAAAAGGATTTATTTTTATAAGGATAGATATTTGAAATCTAAATTGTCCTATGAATCTGAATTCTAAATCATTGNAGGTGGGTTTTTTTTACTCAGGAGTAGAATAAAATTTGGCTTGTTTTTCAGGTCATTTGATTCATAGTCTGTTATGTTAGCCTTTTTTTACAGGCTTTTGAAGGCTTTGAAATATTGTTGGTACACAGCTCTAGTAAGACTTAATACTGATTAGCATTGTTTCAGAACTCTCAGGGGAACTTCAAACTCTGCCTGACTGTGCCATGAACTGCCCTTGGGTGATTGGACTGTGGATAAGGGACTGATTTCTGTGTTTCTGAGAGGTGCCTTTATAGCTGATTAGCATGGAGATTTAAAGGGTTTATTTTAGAGAAAGTATTTATTCTCCTAGAAAAGCAGAGGCACTAATGAGAAAAAGATTTAAAGATAGAAGAATGGAAACTTTGCTACACATTTTGGAAATTAGTACACTGGTATAATTACTTGAATGAATATAGCATTAATAATTGGACCTAGTCTGGGTCTTCTGTGAAAATGTGTTTTAATTCCTAATCTAATCTGATTCTTTACAGGTCTAGAATCTGACCTCTCAACCCTTGTAGTCTGGCTTAGTAAAAACCGATCGATAAGACACTTGGCATTAGGCAAAAACTTTAACAACATGAAATCCAAGTAAGGATCTTTTTTCTTTCAAATACCAAGAGAATGGATGAGGAGAAGCTGGTGATTTAATCATCTTCCTAACTTTTCTTCCCTCAGAAATCTCACTCCAGTACTTGATAATTTAGTTCAGATGATTCAAGACGAGGATTCAGTGAGTACCTTTCTGCCTACTATCATCATGTGCATTTTTACCTTCACAGTCTATTTCTGATCATTTTTTCACTGTTAATTTGCTGCATAAGATTTGATCACAATCCTGCACAGACACATCCAACATTTTGGTTTTTTTTTTCAAATTGTAATTTGGATTAATTTGTAGCATATTAGGTGAACATATTCTGAGGTTAGTCTTAGGATCTGTTGTTGAAAAATATTCATTATAAATAGTTGGATGTGTGTAACCTAGTTACTTTAGGTCTAAATTATACGGCCCTGTAGGCATAAATTTTGTGTCCTGATAAGAGATTACAATGTTAATGTTCTCAATAACAATATATTTTTTTTAATTTATAGAATGCACTATTTCCTGATAGCTGTTCTTGGATATTAACTTTCCTTTTCTTCATAAAATGCTAAGTCACTGCAGTGATCTCTCAGAACTCCTTCCTTCTTCAAAAGATACAAATAAACCATTCACTGTGCTGTTTTTTACTTCTCTTAATGTTAGTCATAGGAGCAATTTCATAAAACCTTTTCAGGATGCCTTGCTGGGATGCTTGTCCACTTTCTTAAATTCTACACTCTTTTGTGATTGTGAAAGACTTTTATGGTTGGATTTGTGTTCTTCCCTGTTCTTGGCATCCTAGTTTTGCTTAGAAGGGAATCTTAAGGTGCTCTGTTATTCTCATGCTTGTCAATCTTTATTTATCTACTCTTAGGCCTTTCTTACTCCTTAATTTCCTGTGCAAGTACCAAGCAAGCTTTCGTCATTCTCCAGAGATAGCTGACAGTAGACTCAAGTTGCTGAACACCTGCTATTTCCTGTTGTCTTTATTGTTTCACCTCCAAGTTCATGCTCTCCATATTAACTGCTTGGCT
>VZTN01028689.1:1948-14272 GCA_013400515.1 Erpornis zantholeuca
TCCCAGAACAATAATAAAAAAGCTGTCTCAAAAGATCATTCTGTTTTCTGTTAGATGACCTAGTTAAGAAAAGCTCTTATTACTAAAGAGATAAAATGACTAGGAACACTAGTCAGGCAACAGCCAAAATTATACAGAAGCACTTAAAAAATGTATGTATCAAAGCCTACTGATCACTGATGTATCTTGAGGCAAAGCGGTTTTTTCACACCAAAATTAAAATCTGCATAGATATTTTAAAGTCAAAGGATTTCCTTCATTTAATTTCTTCATTAATTCATTCTGAACACTTGTCTTTTTTCAGATGGTTTTATTGAAAATATTTTAACCCATGGCCAGTAAAAATCCATACAGGAGGCAGATTAGCCCTATGTACACCAACTCACCAATATTTGTGCATGCATACAATTATACATGACTAATGTAGGCAATGCTATTAATTCTTTCTTTGCAGTGGCTATTACAAGTATCTGGTATTTTACTGCACAGCTGAACAAAGGAGCTTTAACAGCTTCATTATCTCTGTCCGGCACAAAGTGACTGTGCAGGGGCAGGACAAGTATGCCATACAATGTGTAGAGTCTCCCTGTGTTTTTCCTTCCATCATTTATTAAAGGACTTCTACGGAAGCACCCCCCCGGAATATTTGGTTTGCCTTCCAAAAGAAGTTAACACATGTGACATTTTAGCATGCAGCCAGGTCCCATCCTGAATGGCAGCTAGGACACAGCCTGGGTGACCCAGCAAACAGGAGTGAAATTTGGACCTGTCCTGTACACAGAAATTTTCTAAATGGGAAAGGTGTTAGAAGAATGCTTGTAAGGCCAAGCAGATCCCTTTTCTTTGTGCAGATCAGAGCACACTTCAGCTATTATTCTAGTACTTGACTGACTCTCTTTTTATGCTTCCATGTTTTTTCTGTAGTCTCTTAGCTGACCTCAGCAATTTCTGAAGGCCACTGCAGCACATGTAACATGGAAGGAAGACCTAAGCCTCTCAAAAGTGTTATTACTAATCTAGTTTCTAATTTCTAAAAAGTTATAATATTCCTGTGATTCTTTCATCTTATTTGAATTGTGTATCAGGAGTTTTTTTTGTTGATGGGCTTTTTGTTCTTCCCCCACTCTGCCCCTCTTCAAAGTAACTGGCACTATTACTGTGAATAGCTCATCCTGAATAGAAATTTAAATGTTGAGAACTATTTCTAAAATACACAAACTCTTACTTCAAACCCCCTTTTACACTATTTTTTGTATGTACAAACTTTTCCATGTTTTCTCCCAATCAAGAAGCAAGAATAATAATTAGCCCTATGAATATTCATAGGAATTGCTCTGTTATTTTAACATAATTTTCATGGAACATCTATTCATTGTACCATGAAGAAACTGAAGCCATGAAAAATGAGAAAGCTTGTAGTGTTGATATAAACAAAGAAATGGGAATAGGCATGAATATGAACAAATCTATTTGAATGGTATTTGTTTTCTGTTTCCATAAAAGCTGTGAATTTAAAATGTCATGCAATATATACTTGTCTATGGACATTTCAAGGAAACCTTCTTGATTAAATTGAAGAATTAGTTTAAAATTAATATTTATTTATTTATAATATATGAAATGGATTATTCTGCTCTTCTGTTTAGCTTTAATGCTCTGGAAACTCTTCATTCATAAAAATTAAAGCTGTATTACCCATAAACCCATATAATCAACATATGAATGAACGCAGAAAAACAACATTAATGTCAAGAAGACAACAATTAAATTTAGAATACGCCAAATAAAAGGTGAGAAAATTCTTATATATACAGGCTCATAATGAAATTTTATTTAATTAGGAAATTATTTTTGGAGGGCAGGGGAGGGGAGGGCAGGGCAGGGAAGATAAAGGAGGGGAAAGCAAGGCAAGGCAATGCCAGGCAAGGGATATGGCATAAGCATCACTCCTGCAAGGGCAGACATGCAAGTTAGAACATGTCATGTAAAAAGATCTACATATTTCAAATTTTCACAATTTAAAATCAGGGTCATAATATTTTGAAGTATTTTTAATTCCAAGTAAATATCGGTGTTCAGTTATGAATAGACTAATAAGGAAGTTCTCATGCCTGTAGATATTGGGCTAAAGCATAAAGTAAAATGAATATACAGAATTATGGTTGTTAAATGTGGCAAAGAGCATTGATACAAAGCTTGGGCACTGCAGTAACTATTTGGTGCCTGATTATTTAAAAAATAATATTACCCTGCCTAAGGTTTTAGCATCTTTAGAAAGAGATCTTAAAAAACCTAAATGAAGAGCAGTGGGATCACAATGCAAACATTCATGGAGAGAGAAGTTTAAACATTATTATTTTTTAAAACTCTTCTGTGTTCAAACATCTTTCTCTGTCCTCATTACGGACTTTTTTTTTTTTAATATAACTGAAGACAGTAAATGTTATTAAAAAAAAAAAAAAGTTGGAAAGTTTCTAAACAAATACATAGTCTTTTACCCAGAAACTTATCCTTTCAGTGTGTTCACAATCCTGAGGACCCTTCATAATATATCAACATGTTTTAGTGTACAGTGCAAATAGCTGGTCCATAAACCTCTCAAGCCATTCCCTTTGACACAGACCATGTTTGTGACTAGCAGCCATGTGTTCTAAATGCATATATACATATTAAAAAGTGTCTGTATGCACTTATTTTTAATACATATATAAATAAATAATACTGAAGATTTATTTTGTATCTATGTATTTCTACACATTAAAAAATTGCAAATTATAGTAGCAGAAATTCCATCTATTGCACAGTATAATTTTCTTTCTGATTCCTTAGGAAACAACAGTCTTACACTTCAATTAGTCTTTTCCTGTTTTAACAAAAGTAAGTCCTTTTTTGTATTTCAGTAAATCCCCCATGGGTCCTAATCTCTTGTCTTTTCTTAATTACATAGGCATGTATTTAAATGTGGTAGTCATTGTATATTTCAATATAAATGACAAAAGTTTAAGAGAACAATTTTATAAATACCTCTGTGGTACATTAGCGGCAACTGTGGGTGGTAATAATGACTACTTTGTATGGCATTAGACATCACTTACTCTCATTTGGTGGTGACACACTGTTATAGATTGTGGTACTCTAGAGAATCAGCATCTCCTGATGATTCACCTTTAATTGCTGAAGTTTATCCTTTCTTACTAGCATGTCAAAATTTTCTTCAGTCGTAAAAGATATATAATACCATAAAAATAACAACAGTGTATTAAATTATTATCTAATGAATCTTTATTGAAAAGGCAGATTTTGGAAACCTTTGGAAGGTACCTATTGTTTTAGTTAATCAAACATCAGGAAATAAAAAATAGGATATAATAGTATTTTTCTATTGCACCATTCAAGATATGTAACCACATAACCACAGCAAATGCTGAAATAAAAGATGACATAACATATGACAGAGAAAAACCAAACCAAAGCAAACTAAACCAAAACCAAAAAACAAAACAAAACAAAAAAGCAACACAGATTTTTACTTATATATAAATGGATTGTAAAAAATTTTACCTGAGGCAGGAATAAAACATCCTGGAGACTAATCCAAAGAAGAAATAGACTAGTAAGGTTTATTATATAATCTTAATTCTTTTAAAAAGTGGCCAAAGTAAAAATGTTCAACTAAATAAGAGGAAAAAATTAATTTTTACTATATTCTTTTTCACACCTTGATCTTTTAGGTAAATTAAAACAATAGTGGCCTCAGCAAAACTGCGTTAAATTGCTAAAGCATGAATTCACAGAGTGTTTTCTAAAACCTGTTTGTGTTCTCAGCCTCAGCCAATACAGTTTACTGATGATGGTAGAATGCCATTTAATTAAGAAAGCTCATAAGAGCATTTTGGTGCAACTTAAACAACAATGATCTTGCTTGCAGTGTCCAATTCAGTCAACAAAATACGACAGACATTAATGACTAAGAAATTACACTCTACTGAGTGACAGCAAATAGTTCACTCTGTACTGGGAAACACCATCTAGCTGTGAACAGAAGTTATAGTGCAACACACAAAAATCAATAGACTCAATTCACCTATGCCCTACAGCATACCTTCATGATTTTCTATAGTTATCTTTCTACCTAGCCTTTCTTTACGGCTGTCTTTGATCATATCTTTCCCTTTACACCTACTATATAATGTAACCAGTATTTGCTTAGCAGTTTATCAGAGATGCCCAGTTTAAATCTGAAGGCTTTCTTCCACAGCAAAAGATCCTAACAGAATTCATCTAATGTCTACACTGACAAACTACTAGTAACCTTTATGGGTATTAGGTCAGGTCCCAGATCAGCAGAGCTGTCTAGAAAGAACTGCTAAATTGCAGCCAGTAGTCTGGAATGGACTGACTTCAAAAATAGCTTTTTTTTCTTGCTTTGAAGCACTATACAAACTGCTGTCTCTCCATCTATAGCCTCTAACACTGATTTTGTGACAGTTCAGATCTCCTTGAACGTTTAATCTTTTAGAAAAGATGTACTGGAAGCAGAAAGAAACACCAATTTTTTCTCTTTAGGTAGAAATAAAAAGAAACTCCAAATACCGCATTTTAACAAAAATCAATACAAGATTTTGAAACATTTTTTCCCTATGAACCAGAAAACACCAACCACAGATAAATTATGAGTTTACAGCTTTGAAATAAAAATAGTCTTTTAGCTCATGTCCACTCCACAAATTATTTCATAAAGAATTTCTGAATTTCCTTCCTGAATCAAGATGGAAAAAGAATTGCATTAATTGATGGGTTTACACTAGAAGATCATAAGAAATTAGTAACATAGCTGACACTTTAACAAATAATTATTTCATTACTTCTTTACCTCATCTCCTAAAATAATAGATAGTGGATATTTTAAAAATTGGGTGTTCCTTCTTAAAAATTATCTTTCTAAGTCCTCTGTCAACCAGAGCACATATTGGTTTCATGACATAAAATTCATATAATCAAATCAACTACTGTTGGAATGTTTTTTTCATGTGAATAAATGTTTGCAAGTGTAAATTTCCTTTAACTAAAACTTCATTTGTCCTCCATTTCCCCATAATTTTATGTTTTCCATTCTGCAGTGAAATGAGTCGTTCAAACTCTGATTGATCAGTGGCACTATATAGTATTAGTACAAATCAGGGAGGAACGCAGATTTAATACCTTTTAATGTTAATCAGTAAGAGAGACATCAAATAAAGGTAGAGTCTCTGTAGTGGAGGGATTGGCTACCTTACCAAATCCTATGGAGACCAAAGAACCAAAAAAACAAAGGCAGAGGAATCCTCTCATAATATCTAGGTAAGCTGTAGAATTCAATGTTGCAGAATGCTGTGGTGTATATGGGCTCCAGGGATGGCAGGGAAGTTCACAGAAAAGACATCTGTTTTGTGACCGTGAGCACACAGATACTGTGTCTGGAACAGACACCCCCTGATCTACAGATAATTGAAAGTTGAATTAAACTCCCAGAAGTAAGGCTGGCCCATTCCTAATACTGTTCTACACATTTGTAGCTTTTAACACTCTAGGAGTCAATAGATGAGCATGATGAACTTTTGGTCTGATTCGTCATGAGAAATCTGCTAACAAATAATCCTTGAGCACTTGTGTAACATTTGGTTATGGCACTATCCAAAAATATTTAAACAATGTGATTACATTAGCAAGAAGGATTCTTGGAAACTGCGGATGATTTTGCTTCCGCAAACAGGAGGTAAAGCACTAGATTTTTTTTGTTTCAAAACCTGATTACAAAATATTTGATATTAAAAAAGTTTAGTCCACTCTTCTGCTATCATTAGCCAATGCTACCTTAATTTTAATGTACAGGATAAAAATGTATTTCATATGGAGACATCTGATATTTCTTTTGACAATTTTGCACCTTACAGAAATAAGGATGTTAATGCTGAATAAAAAAGATCTTTACATACACATACACCTACCCATACATAGTAAACATTATACTGTTTCAGCAATGTGTTCTTCCACTTCTGTTCATTATTTATATTTTACTTTTTCTCAGGTTAATTATTCCATCTGAAAATTACATGTATACAGGAAAACAATCTCCTTTAGTAACACTACAACTACATTGAGGATTCTCAATTTTTTAAAATTTTCAAGCAGTAAAATGTAAGGGTTTGGTAAATTGAATTTTCCTTTCCTCTTTCTTTTGCTAGCACTTCATTTCAATTGCAAGCAACTATTTTATAGGAAATCAGTCTATCTAATAGCAATAACCCTAAATTTAAATTCGCCTAAAAACCCTAAATTTAAATTTAAAAATTTAAATTTAAATGCCTTCAACATACATAATTTGTACATAATTTATGTACATAAACGTACATAACTTACAACGTACATAATTTGTATCCTGAGGGTCTTCAGGGATATCTACAACACATCACTTGTACGCCAATAAAAATTATTTCTGTCTTTATCAGTGAGATGCCCTGGTCCTGACTGAGCCCTCAGAGAGGTGGCTCAGCCCTGCATGGCCTGGGTGTTGCTGGTTTAACCCTGCCCTGGGACCAGCGACTGCTGCCTCCCCTGCTCCAGCTTCAGCTCTGTCCCCCTCCTGCAATCACCGCCTCAAAAACCATCCCCTTTTGGGGACCTGGGGCTGAGGGCGGAGGATGATGGAGGCAGGAGAGTAGCCCAGAGGAAAGGGGCTGTCCTGGGAAGGTGTGTTTTGTGTAACAGTTTCTTGTGTTCTGTTACTGAGGCTTTCCTGTGCGACACATGATGTCCCCTCCTCTGCAGTCACCCCTCGACATGACTAGCTCAGTGATTTTTCCGCTGAAATAATGGAAATAGTAAAGAATGCTTTCAATACATTCAATATTGAAGTAGAAAGCCTTGGCTTTGACAGGAAGAACTGTGCCACTTTGTGTTTGGTTCATAGAAAGAACTTCTGAGAATGATGAACAGCCAAATGAGTGACTGTCACTGGAGAGTGCAAACGGACACACAGGTTCAGGTGTCTGAAGAAGAAGAGGGAAGTTTTATTTTTCACATCTTTTATACAATTCTTTGAGACCCTGTGGATTGGATAGGGAGATCTTCTCTTATCCATCTCCACTGGTTCGGACAGAAGTCCATCAAAACCTCTTTTATCATGAATGCAATGAAAAACAAGAAAGACAGTTAGAGAAACACATCTTGTTTGTGAAGGATTTCGTGGGAACTCGAGAGTGACTTTTCAAAACAACCAGAACAGTTCTGACTCCAAATTAGAAGGCTTAATTTCAGGGCGACAAGTGACCTCATGACACTCTGCTTAATTAGAATGAATTAGGAGAAAATATTGTTTTAGCAGAAGAAAGTCACTAGAGCTGTCTCTAACAAGACACTTAATTATATACATCAAGGGGAATTTCTTAAGGGACATCTTTTTTCTTCATCTATGTAACTCATTTAACATATTTCCATCTTTGTAAATGTGACTGGGGAGATACATCAAACTGGATAAATTAGATCTAATTTCATCACCCATATAAACTTTGTAAAAGTTCCAACCAATCAAGAAAGATTAAATCCCAAAGCTGGTTTTGACTTTAATAAAAATTACATTTTATACTTGTGATGAGTGACTAAATTCAGGTGTAGTATCTTAATGACATAATGAAATGAAAAATTTTTGTTTTACAGTTCAACCAGATGTTTAGATTTATGAATAGTAATACAGATTTGAAAAACAAAACAAAATGTAGCCAAGAAAAATGGACCAATCTTATTTTACTGCTAGGATTTTTTTTCTTTAAATCACATGATTAAAAATTTTAATTTAGGACATAAAGCACACTGGAAGTTGGGTCTAATATATATATATTTGTTGTTGTTGTTTAAAAAAAAAAAAAGATACATTGCAGGACAAATAACAGAAGAATTGAAGCCTAATATACCCTCAGGACTATATTAATTACCTACCTAAATACACTGTCGCATATACATGTACTTACATACACAGGAATATACAGAATATAAATAATCTTACATATAGCACCAAAAGGTAGAAGAGAGAAATCCTTACATGTACCATTATTAGTATGTATTCCAATATTTCATGGTACCCTCTCCTACTATTATTTGAGACAACAAGTTGCAAAGAGAAGCTGTGAAAAAAAAGGGTGACTACCATAAATACTTCTGCTTCTCATATCAATCCTGAGGGGCCTTCAATGCTGATGAAAAAATCTTGAGGACTGAAAGGATATTTATTTTATTATAATTCTTTTTACATAGGAGTATTGTATCATGATACTGGCTTGTATTTTAAATCAGAACAATTCCAAAAAAGACTGGAGAACTGCTTTCATAGTAGTTTCAGAGTCACATATGTTTAAATCAATTTTATAAAGCTAGTTTATCCTTTGTCTAATGTAGAGAGCATATTGTAAACTGCACTGTCGATTCAGATTTAAAATATCAAGCCTAAAAATCACCATAGTGAGAAAAGAAGATGAACTATGTATTGTTTCTTAAAGGATTATACCTTGAAGTTATTTTTCATGACTGAAGGCCTTTTCCTCTCTCCTGAACTAAGTTATCAGAACTTTCTATGGGAAAGCTCACAAAATGAAGCTAAAAGCGACATTAAAAACAAAAAAGTTATTTCATTCTGCGTATTACCTTTTTTTTTTTTTTTTTTTCTGTCATATCAGCTTCAGATCTATTTAATTCTCATGGCAAGAAATATTTGGATGTCCTCCCATCTTGGTGACATAATTTTAAATTTTGTCTCTTTTTAATTTGTTTCACATTTAAGTTGCGCCCTGATGAGTACATTCCATCTGCTTACCATGCAATTGACAAATAGCTTGCAAATTAATGATCTCAAGCTGTGAGGAACCTCTTTCTCTTGAATTCAAAACTCATCTGGACTCAATGTTGAAGTTCCTGACATTTTTGAGGGTCTGAAATGCCATTAGTGATCTACATAATGAGGCACATTTTGAAGTGGTTTTAGTGAAAAAATGTATTAAGATGTCCTTGTAAGAAGACTGTAATGTTTTGTTATGTTACCATTGCATTTTTCCCCCTGTATATACAACTTCAAGTTACTTTTATATCTTCTATTTACGTAATATCACTTGGTAGGTGAATCTATATAGGCCTTGTAGCTAATAGATTGACCAATCAATGTGACGCCTCATTCTCCTTAGGAAAAATGAAGTCAAGAGATACAGAATATTTTCTTTATATCTTTAGATCTGGAGAGGTAAATATGGCATAAGATCTTTTTAGAGAAATTACACTATTTTGTAGCAACTAGAGACATAAAAGGAACCATAGAGTGTCTCAAATATCTTTAAAAAGTTATGTTTAGATTATTGAATCCTCATTTTGGTCAATACATCTAATTCTAGTAAATTAAAACTGTGCCACAGTTGCAATGACAGGTACCACAAATTAATTGCATTAACGTTCTTGCATAAAGAGCAACAAATGTTCCAACTGTATCTATAAACTGCAATTTATTTTGCAAGCTAGCATGGTCCTGGAGCTCAGAGATTTGATTTTTGATGAAACTACACTGAAAGGTGTATTTCAGGAGTATGTATAAGATATTTAGACTACTAAGGGCTTTTTCTAGCCATGGTAATTGAAAAGACTTTAGCCAAAGGAAATTCTCCTTACAATGAAAATATTAAGGTTGAAGAGATACAATCAAAGTGCCCACTGCATGTGATCTGAGTTTCTCCAGTTACTTTATTGACTACATTGCCATTGACCATAATGTGATTTTGAATACTTTGCCCCCATACACATACCTCAGTTAAGATATCAATCATGAGCTGAAACCAAACACAGAAAAACAAAAAAATTTTATGTGAAAAATAAGAAAAATAACACAATATCAACTAGTCATCTTGAATAATTACTCTATTTTCAAATGTTTTAATCTGAACAGCCTCTGGATTTTCATATGATCACTCATCCCAAAACAGTTATGATCTTCATTTTCCTCAGATCCACTGGGGAACTCTTTTAGATTCATTTCTCTTCTACTGGAACCATTATCCAGGAAATCTCTGTAATTATAAAACTGAGAAATGTTCTTGGGCCCATGATAGAAAAGATCAAGTGATGAAAATTTTACACTAGCATACAAGTGATCTAGACAATAGTACTTTAAGAAAGTATTTTAGCTTCTAGTCATATTACAGTATCTGAATCAAAACCACTATAATCAATTATGCTTCTCAGAGCTTTCTTTTGAAATACAAAAGAACATATTAATCTTGTTGAATTATCATTACAAATTTAAATCAGGTCCCCAGTTCTGTTTCTTTTATTCTCCTGATAAAAACAACTCACTTAACATAACTATCCTATTAATGCAATTTGCTTATTTAAATATTCTGCATTTTGTTTTGAACCTTCTGTTCCGAAATCCGAAGCCTTTTCTAAGAGTTTCATAAATTTGCATATAGAGCAGGTTACTATTGTACTTTATGTCTGCAAAGCCTATAGTATGTTTCCAGTTAATTCTGAAGTTTATTTACATTGTCTCCATTTTTGTGTTTATAAATCTCATGAAACTGAAAACCCTGAAAAATAGATTTTGACTATCCATGAGTTGAGGACTCTTCTAGTCACAAAATCTTGGCTGGCAAAGGCAGAACTCTTCATTAGCACTGTGGTCTGTCCCATTCTCTCTAGAATTCCTTCTATTTCATATGAACAGGCTAAATGGATGAAGATGGGATAAGTCTGGATGAAAATGTAATTTTAGAACTTAATTGTTTTCTTTATTCTGAAAACATAAATGACACAAAAACCCATGAGGCTCTGAGATAGTAATTTTCAGGTACATCTTCTGCTCTCAAAGCACAGTGGCAAAAGGCAGAAGAAAGAATAAAAGACAGGTGGCTTTATTCTGAAAAATTTTTATGTACATTGAAACATTGAATAAGAAAAGTATTAAAAATGTTGCTTTATTTAATTCCAAAAAGAACTTCTTTGCATAGGAGACATTCCTTATTCAATATTTCTTTTTTGTCACAAGAGAACATAAAATAATGTCATGATAATTGTAACTTTTCACAATTTAATTTGCTCTGTCAAATCACCTTTCATATATACCCTAAATTGAACTCAAACATTAAAACATTTAATCATTAAAAAAAGAGAGAGAAAGAGAGATTCTTTCATGAAATCCTCACAGGCCAAGTCAAGAACTGTGGCTCAGATGAATGGACAGTGGGATGGATTGAAAACTGGTTGAGGTCATGGAGTCTTCCTCACTGGAGATATTGAAGAACTATCTGGACACAGTCCTGTTCCATGTGCTCTAGGATGACCCTGCTTAAGCAGGGAGATTGGACAGCTTGACCCACTGTGGTCCCATTCCGTGATTCTCTGATTCTGTGATACAGGAAAAGAAACAAAGCATAATTCTTTGCTCATTGCATTGGAGCTTGGAATGCAGATTTACATCATGGTAAGACTACTTTCTATGAGGTAGGAGTAATTAATAATTTATTAAATTATTTGAACTACTCATACATCCACATAGACAAAGACATCCTGTTTTGAAATTTATTCCTCGTAAGACTTGAATTACATCTTCTTTTCCACCATCGTGGAATTTAAAAGTATCATTTACAGTTGGTACCATTTATTATCTCAACATTTAAAAAATTATTATAAAAATACAATTTTTAAAAGTAATAAATATTTTTAAGTGTCTTACGACTCATCTTCCTCTAGGATACATGTTTTTTTCAAAGCCTGGTTCATGTTTTGTACCCTGATATATACTCTGTTTAACTTCTCCATGATATCTGAAGTGCTGCAATAAGTAGAAAAAAATTGCCATTAATAGATTTGAACACAATATTCTGATTCTTATCAAAGGGCTGTGTAATCTTACATGAGAAGTATTCTGCTGCTGCTTCATTTTATTGTCTTAATTTTCCTTCTCCATAGTTTTCAAGTTTAATAGAAGTCACCTCAAAAAATTAACAATAGTATAAAAACTGACTGATATAAGAATACTATCCCAAGACTCAATATTGATTTGAAGAATTAGCATTGTAGTATAATTCACTTTGGTTTTAATGTTCCCTCCTTTATCAGTTTCACACAGTGCTTATCTAACATTGCCACATTAATATTTATCAATGTTACAACTATGCTGATATTATAAAACCTCCCACCTTCTGCCTCTATTGCAAGGTAAAATGAAGACATTCTCCTGCAGATGGCTTAATTGCTGAAACAGGCACAAACAGGGATTTATCATAGATTAATTTGGGTTGGAGGGGACCTTAA
>VZTN01028694.1:0-14205 GCA_013400515.1 Erpornis zantholeuca
ATCAGCTCTTCCTAACACTTAAACACTGGAACGAATTGGAAAATTTTACCCACAGGGTAGTTGCAACTACAAGATTCACTGGTCCAGATGGAAAATAAAAAATGACATAAACCTCTGTTGTAAGGAGCTTACATCGCATTAAGGATTTCTGATAGTGTGTGATCTTTGTTTTAATAATGATAATGGAACATGCAGAATGGGTATCATATGTATCACTGCACAAACATGACTAAGAAGTAGTATATTTTTCCCCCAATTTTTCTGCCCAATATTTATTCACAGAGTACAGAATAGAATTAATGAATAATTTTTGGAGTCCAAAGAGGTCACATGGCAATTGTGACTACTTTTTTACACATTTTTCACAAAGTCTGAGAACTCAGTACTTCTGGACATATTCCATTCTCAGAGAGTGAACTTGTGTTGTAAGTAAACTATGAACTATCTCCTTTGCGATATTTCTTGGATCACTTCAATTATTAATCTCTAAAGAATGTTTTTCTTTTCAGAATATTCTTGGAATTATGTGGCATTAGCTGATGCTTTTTTTACTTCTCCCAAAATATGCAAGAATAGTGTAAAGTATCAAAAACCAATCTGTTCAAGTTTATATGGAGATATGCTACTGTGTCTGGTGAATTCATGTATCAGGTTAACATGAGCGGTACAACCATCAAACCTGGAGCTGTTTTCCCAGAGAATTTCATAAATATCACTTTTTTCCTGGGATCTGATGTCAAGAGGTCAGCAGTGAGAAAGTTATCACAGGGCTGAACTCCATTCTGGAGATCTGAATGACTCTAGCTACAGAAAGATACTCTCAGATGTATGCTCATACCTCTAAGAGTGACACTTTATCAATTATCTAAAAACATACTTTAACCACAGTTCTGTTAAGTACAAATTATTTGTAAATAACATCTGCATGAAATGTGTTTGAAAAACAATAGTGAATGTCTGTACTAATTTGCTACTGGAATTAAATTGTTTTATTCTTGAAAAAGGACACCTAGATTTAACTTCATTATTGTCAACATAAATGTAACATAATCTTGACAGTATATTAACATATATAAAGAAAGTATTCTTTGCTGATAAAGACCATGACACATAAAATGCAGACAGAATGGTAGTTTAAAATAAAGGTATTAAGTTAGCATGTCACATACCAAGGCTCTAACTTACCAGTTACCATATTAGTCACTGCAGAATAAGAATAATTATGCCATCAAACTATTTTCTCTTGTGAAATTTTTTNATCCCTAACAGAGAAGTTCGTGGTCCATGTATCGTGGTGTATCATCACAGTTTTAGAGAGAATGATATTGTGGCCAGCAACAGATAGCAGATAAATATTTTTTATTTCCTTGGTTTGGAATAGAATACAGAAAAACTATATCTACATAAAATTACACAATAAGAAACACATACTTATGCATAAAATCCAAGCAATAATTTTGGTAAACACCAAGCAACAAAATAAATGTGTTTAAATAACATGAATAATATTAAGAATTAATAAAAGAATCACATTATCTTTGTGGCCTCTGTTAAATCTTTTCAGCATATGATAAGAACACACAATGGACAACAATTTAGTTGAAATGAAATTAAGTGCCTATAAAAATTCTGATATGATCTAAAAGTTTGTAACACATGCAAAATATTACTACACACAATCAAGTGTGTAACATCTCATGAAAGACAAAATACATTTGTTGTGAATAGTGGTGACCTAGCAATGACATACCAGCTTTTTGTCTTATACTGATTTAAATCATCAATTAACAAAACCATTTGCAGAGTGATTGTGAAATATTCCCTGCATAAATTAACAAATCTCTTACTGAGTTTTAAGGAAACTACATGACAATGCAAGCTCCCTATCAAAATTTTTTTTACCAATTGCAAAATATTTCCCATTTCACTCTGTGAAGAACCCCACTCTGCAGATTTTCATTTTGATGGAGCTCTGTGTTCCTTGTGGTGCATCTTTATTGCCTACTCCCCAAGAACTTTCTATGAAGACCTCAGAGAATAAGGCTGTTTCTGAGCTTCTCTCAACTTGTAACATCGCTATATACTGAGGTAAATACACAGAAATTTAATGTTTGCAATTACTGATACAACTTATCAAATTATCTTGTAGTTATTGACAGAAATGTACAAGCCATCTTTCTACCTGTTTACAATGACATAACAATTCCATCAGCTGGAGAAACTCTAATCCTTCTGATTACATTTCTTGGACTGTAAGAATGACTTCTTGAAAGTCTAAATGAAAGTTCAAGTTTTCCTTATTTTTTCTTTCTGAATTTAAGGAATAGTTCTTTCAATGGTAAAACCTTTCTTTCTTCTTTTCTTCTTTCAGTCACTAAAAAGATGGGAAAAAAATCCTTAATTTCTCTTGCATATTGTCCTGTTTTTATCTCAGAAGAAGACTGATTTCTATTCTCTTGTGGGGCTTGTGTGTTAGCTGCTGATTCCTCACAGTATCTAGCTTGCACTTCATCTTTAATTTGCCACTTGAATGCTGACTTAAAATGTGATTTGAGTGGATTTAATTTCCTACTAAGGATGAATGAATTTCAGAAGCACTCTGTTCTTGTTCCTTCCTTGATCTCCTTTATATGATTTTGTGCAGTCCTTTCTGCAGTTCTTTCAAATCACTTCAGGTGACAAACACACCCTGTGGGTTTGTTCTCTGTGTATAAGCAATAAATTCCCAATATTTTTTGAGTTCTTCTCGTTAAACAAATATTCCAATGAAGTTAAATTTCTAGTAGGTTAAATTTTCATTTAATAGTCTTATCAATTCACATTAAAAAAATACACATGACCAAAATATTTATGAACTATTCAACGTCNTTTGCTATTGTGAGGCAACCCTTACAGTATATTGAGAGTACTGAATATATATGAAAATTTTTCTTTTTTTTTTTTCTGTAGGAGTTGTTTTCCATGCTGCACTAAAGCAATTGTTTAGAGGAATTGAAAAAACTTATGAACAGAATGACAAGGCAGATTATTATGAATGTTAGCTACACAGCAATCAGCTGGCACTTTGTGAAATCATTGACCAAATTCCGTGACAATACAGGCGTGGAAAGGACTATGTAGAATGAGTGTTAAATCAAACAATTGTATTATTTTGTTTTCATGTTACATAAATCCACTGACATTTGAAAAATTATGTTGGTGTAAAACTAGAGTAACCGAGAATTTTGTCCAGTTTTAACTGGTATTCTAGTATATCTAATATATTTTTCTAATTTTTTTTCTTCAAAAAATAGGAAGCTAGGAAGTATCTTTTCTTAGAGAAATGAGAAGGATTTATTGCTGATGTAATTCATATCAGTCAACTGAGTTGATGTATAAAGCATCCATTAGAGGAGATAAGGAATCTGTGATACATATATACACAGTATATACAAACAAACATAAATACATGCGCACATATTGTTTTAGGTTCCTTTCCATTCTTACACTGTCCCAAAGTGTTGTCTTGAGCCTGTATATAAAACCAACAATGATCTAGAGAAAAGGCAGACAAGTTTATAGTCTCCTTCTGTGTAATTCATGACTTGTCAGCAGATCCAGCATACCACACAGAGTTCCTTCACTTGTACAGGTTGGGAGGCAAAGAAGATAACGAGGTACACTCACTTCAAACAAAAGAATCTGCAGAGGCATCAGCTCAGCAGGTCAACTGTTTCCTTTTGATATTGGATTTACTCACAGAGATATTTGCTGGATTTACCTATAGCACTGCCAAAATAGCAACCAGGAAAAAATGTGGGAATTATTTATTATTCATCGGTTTTGTTTTAGTCATATTTTGTATCAAGGGCATGTTACCTTTAGATAGTAATAAGAGCAATATTTTTTCAAACTGGAACATCTCGGAGCAACAAAATGACAAAATCTAATTTCAGTTTTCATTGTACAATCAAATCCAAACTATATTACAAAACACAGGATGCCTTTCTTCTAATTTAATTCCGGATGAACAAAATGTGCACAAAATAATTAACAGTATAATATTCATTAATTACTGTCCTCCTACTGAAAATTGGCATTAATTAATAAACTGCACTTGAATTACTCTAAGTTAAGTAAATAATCCCATCAGTCAGCTTCTAGTTTTTACCACATTCTGACCAAATAATTGAAGATTTCAAAAATTTATGTTCCTATGTTAGAAATAATTGCCCTAAACCTTATTTATTTTTTATAAACATAATATGTTTTCATTAAAATATCAGGCATTTTGCAGGCTGGAAGTAAAAGAGCCAAGAAAGTTAGAATTCTAGAATTTGCTTTTCCTGGTTCTGTAATAGCTTCCCTTTGAGTACTTTCTTACTGTTATAAGTTATTAATGTTTTATAAACTTTCAGATTAGCTTTTGGTCTCTTGTGAGTAAAAAAAGAAAGGGACCTTATCTTATTTTGCAAAGACAATCTTATTTGATCGTGCATATCTAGCTTTGAAAAGAAGCTGGATCACAGAAGAAATAATCAACTACTTCTATATGAGCCACCATGTTTAACTGAGTCAACAGAGTTGAAGTTCCAATTGTTGAAGAAATTAATTTTTTTTACCCTTATGATACATTTTAGAAAAACATCCATATTGACAGTTCACTTTTAAGTGCAAACTTGGACACTAAAAATCCTGTTTTAGGGGTTGTGTTTTTGTTGGGATTTTCCCTATACTTACATCAGTTTTCAGGAGACTGCTCTACGAATTGTTACACAGTTGCAACATTTTATTAAATTAATACTTTAAAATTGTAAAACGCCCCACTGAAATCTGATTTTGCTCCCTTCCCTGCCCCTTCTCCCTCACTTTGCAGCCTTTTTACTGTCTCTTTTAGAAATTCAGGCCTGAGAACAAGCTAGAATTTAATTCCAGGTAGATATGATTGCAAAGCCTATTTCAAGTCCTGAGAAGCAAGAGGACAAATATGGGATATGTTATGTCAAACAGAGGCTAGCCATGTCCTAGAAGAACTAAAGTTAATGTTTTAGTTTTAGAAGAACTAAAGCTAGTGTTTTACTACACCTAATTCTCAGCATACTTGTTAAAACCCATTGGAGGAAAATGTAAGATTATACTAAAAATTGTGTAATCACTATAAAAGCCAATGCTGGTACAGTAGATACAACTTTTTCTTCAATGTAGGTCAGTTTTCTGAACTTTTTTGTTGTTGTTCTTGAACTGTTTGTAGAAGAAACAAGGGCATGTATGGATTTGGGTGCTTATAACACCATCTTATGTTATTAGAAGTAAATAATCAGTAGATGAATGAAGATACTTCAAAACATTGTTAACAAATTTCTTTCAGACCTTTAGAAGTCCATTCACCTTCTTCCAGCCCAGTGATCTTCTGCACCTTGCAGAAGTTGTCTTTCAGTAACAGAAACGCATGTGCCATTTAACCTCTCAGATTTACAGTAATAAAATCTATAAAATATATTTTAAGAAATTTATTTTTTAAAAAAGCTACAAAAAATACAGATCATCTCTTGGTACAAATTATGTTAAGTCACTGTAGTGGTTTTGTTCATTTGTCTCTCTGTGAGATATAGATTAGGAGAAATGCAAAGCAGGCCCAAAACTTTAAAGTATATAAAGAAAAAACTTCATTAACAGGATAAAAAGAAAAAGGAAATAATAAGAATTTACAGCAAAACCGTTTTTTCCTCCATGTGTATCTCCCTTGCATCTAGCTTGCACAAAGGATAACAAAACATGATTTTGGTCAGTATTTGCAGTTCTTAAAAGTCTCTCCAATATTTGAGGAAATATCTTCAGCTTAGCATGGTTTCCAAACTGCCTCTAGCAATAGACCCATCTGGATTTTCTGCTGCCGTGTCAAGGTATCTCTCCCGTGACAAAAACTCACAGTCTCTTTCACACTGCCAGCCATGAGCTACACATCGGGTGACTCTGTCGCCTGGAATCAACAGCTTTCTTATTCATATTTTTCATATCTTTCTTCAATTCTCTTATAGCACCTCACCAGCTTCTAGGTGACCTGGCATGGTCACCTTTCTTTTTCCACAGGCTGCACACCGTCTTTTTAAAGAGCAAAACCAGTTTGTGGTATTACAGTCTTTACCACGATCTGCACAAAGCAAGTTTAAGCTTTCACGCTGAGGCACGACTCCACCCTCTTTTCCCTCAGCCATCTTTGCTTCGTCCTGCATGACTCACTTTCACTTTCTCTCTCTGACCTTGATGCCGCCATGTTGAAGAGTTAGTTTTGTCGGGCTTTATGTTGGAGAAAAGCCTCTTTCTCTTTATGCTGCTGGCTGCTTGGTGTCTTCCTCAGTGTTGGTGTAAGCTGTGTTAGTTGCAGAAAGCTGTACCTGCTCCCGCCGGGTCTGTGCGGGGCCACGTGAAGGGGAGAGGAGAGCCTGCCAGGTTTTAGAAGTCATGCCAGAGTGGTCTCGGCTCTGCAGGAGCTCGTGGTTGTTTCTTACTGCCCGCAGCTCTGAGGGCATTCTCCCGCACTGCCCTGGGGAGCTCCTGCCTGGTGCTGGGGGCAGCTGAGATCCCTGGCCTGGCCTGGTGGGGCCCAGCCACCCCTTGGCAGGGGAGCAAGAGCAAAAGTGCCTGCACCTCCACGGGTTTAAACATGCAAAATCAGAAAATTGGCCCAAAAGCCCATCAGTCAACTCAGCTGCAACCCACCAGAGTCATAAGCAGGACGTAAAATATCAGGCATCAGTAAAGGAATGTGGCAGAAGCAAAGAATGAATCAACACTTGGTGAAATCTGTCTGACTACAAATAAGAAACGAGATGTATCTATTTTTCTTAAGATAGAACACACTTCTATTCATGAGAGTGGAACAAAAGAGGAAGTCCGGTTCTGGTTGCAAATTTAGTCTCATGTAAATATTCCCACTTGGCAAATTCCCTAAGAATGTAATTAAAAAGTTACCATTTTTTACCAGTGTTAAACAACCCTTTATTATTTGTATCAAAGAATTTATAGCAATTACCCATATTCATTTATTTATTTACCATACCTTATTGACATTGAAATTATTTTTTATTCCCTTTATCCCCTTTACCTAAGTAGGTAACTTCAGTTAAGATAATATTTCAAAAACTATTTTGAAAACTATTTTTTCTCCGCATCAGGATCACTTGTTTTTTAAATCTGGCCTGAGGTCTACACAGTACAGCTGAAAAATTTCAGTTGAACACAAAAATTTTTAAATCTCAGTTTTAGAAAAAAACCATTTTAGATTAAAATTTCAGTGCAAATTTTTTTCAATATTTAATAATTTCTTTAGAGAGAGGAAAAGGAAATGCACACATTTATAATAGGTTATAGCCATAATTTATGAAGTCAAAATAGAGGAAGGAAGTTTTGTTGCTATTCATCTTTTAATCAGGTCAATAGTGAGGGATGCCTTGTCCAGCTAAAGAACTCCGAAATCAAGATCTACAGACAGACCATTCTGCAAGAGCATCATCTCGAGGCCAGAGGAACGGGGCATCAGAACAAAGCTGCTTTTTTTATTATCACTTACACAGACCTATCCTACCACGTGGAAGACAAGTACAAATACCATCTGCTCAATGCTGAATCAGTGATCTGTAAAATATCTGAAAAATAGAGCATATAACCTTCTCCGTCTCCATGTCCAAGTGGACCCTGTGGTTAACCTTACAAATAAATGTATTTTGAAGTAGCAGAAATTAGGCTGTTTGTTATTTCTAAGTTTTTCCAGTTTTGTTGACTAAATCATATACCATGTCTGACATAAATTCCAAGGCTAATTCTTCTGGCCTATGGAGTTTAATTTTAAGCAGATAAATATTTTACAAAATCTCTCAAAATCAAATGCTCTTTGACATGAACAACCTGGAGACTCACAGTCAGGAATCATGCTCAGGAAACATTAAAACAGTATTGGTATGATATTATATCTACATCACATGTAGGTAAAAGGCAATATATTATTAAAATAATCAGCAGCACAGAGAGGGATATATTTTCCCCAATTTCTCCCAAAGCAAGTATTAGGATGTCCATATGAAAGAAGAATTCAGGTTAGGACAAAGCAGAGCAGAAAGGTCTCCTCAAAATGTGTGGTAAAGCTAAGCAACTCCTTGCAGAAGAAATATGCAAATACTAAAATTTGACAACAGTAAAAGGGGAGATAGTAATATGTTAAAAATAAGAAAGCCAGTAGAACCTCTGTGTGTAATTGGTCTCTATAAGAGTACTGGGTATAAAAATCATTTATGTTCATCCTGTTTCACTATACTGTGTTAGGCATCACTTCGCTATCAGGAACAGGTTAGATGGACCATTACAATGATGCATTATGTTTACCACTAAATTTTTAACAAGCTACTGAACCCTAACCATCACCATCTTGGAGAATTCTCACCTATCTAAATATTAAACCTAATTGTCCACTGTGGATTAGGCTATCTCTGAAAAATTGCAGGCTTATCTTCTCTCCATCTAAAGTTCTTTTCACCTTAGAGATCTTTCAATACAACAGATAAGTCTGTCCATAGGTTTAATTTGTTTAGATTTCAGACCAGTATAACAAATACAGGTATTAATGGAAGGGGAAGAAAAAAAACCCTTTTCTACTAATCATCAGCACTGAGGTCATCATCTACTAATCATCATATCATCAGCACTGAGAAGGGCCACACTCTCAGGTTCTAGGCAGTGCATGTTCATAACCTTTGTCTTCTCCAGTTTCATTGTTCTCACCTTCACCAGATCTGATCCAGAGGTATTGCTAACAGTGACCTGAAGAATGAAATGTTTTAAAGCAATTGTTAATAAAGTTTGCAGATGACATGAAATTAATCCCCCCTTGCCCATGTTAAGGTCTTTCTCAGCCCAAATTTTCCTGTGTTCTGATGGTCCTGTTCTTCCTTCAGCCCCATTGCTCCTTGAAGCTGGATGAAATAAAAAAAAACCACAAAAAACAATATCATAATGTCACATTTCAGTGAAATAATTAAAATTTTCAAGTTTGTTTATCACAAAGCATCTACATTTCGGCAAATGGTATCTGACTCCAAGTGCTGTATTTTAGTAACTTTTGATAAACCAAACAGAAACTTTATAATAAATATATGCTTAATTTAATAACAATGTAAGGGTTCATTTTATGCTAGTCAGAAATCTCATCTTGAAAAAGAAAAGGAAAGTTTTCAAATTATTTCAGTGTTAAAATAATTTATAAATGTATGTATATGTATATATATATCACAGAGTAAAATTATTTCTTGAGCATTAGTATTGAAAATTGGTATCGGCTATACCCTATAATCACCAGTTTGAGCAAGTAAGGTCACTAACATATTACTTCTGATAGTGGGTAGCCATATACTTGCTTTCTGGACTTTCATGTTGTTTTCTTGTCTTTCATCTGCTAAAACGAATGATAAAAAGACAGGGCATTATTTTCATAACTCTGTGAAGCTCATTGGTACTGACTTTCTGTAAAAATCATATTCTACGTTCACACACCTCATGCAAAGATAACTCAGATTCTAAGTCTGTGGAAATAAAAGTGCTCTGGCACTGCTGTCTATCAGTGGGCTTTTCTGCTCTCTGGAGGTCTAATTAGACTTGCAGTGTTTTATGCAGCGTTCCTACGGGGATGGGAGCTACACAGCATCTTCTGCTTATGGTACTGGTGTCGCTGCTCTTCTGTTCAGAAATGGTTTTGTTATAAGTAGGATTACCTCTCCCTCTATAAAATAAATTTTCATTACTTTTTTTAGTTTGTATGAGCTGATGCAACTATGTTTTCTAATACATAGTATACTGATGGTTTAATACATCTGTGTATATTAAAAAGACACCAGAGAAAAGTACAGGGAAGGAAAATATCAGTTTTTTAAATATCTCCCAAGATACAGAAAAAAATTCCACCTATCACTAAGGAATTAGATTGAAAATTAGATGTAAACAGTTTTTCAACAATTTTTTGAAGACCTTTTTTGCTTTCTTTCATTTTATGTTCAGTCTTACATGTATTAAGTATAACACTTGGTCATGTTATTCAGTTTTTTGAAAAGCACAAAGCATGGTCAAATGATAAAATAAAATTTGCTTTCAACTTATAGATACCTTGTTCTCAGCTTTATGATGTACAACAAGAGAATCAAAAAACGACATCAACCAAGAAGGAGGGAAGGGAAAGGAATGCATGGGCTTTGTAGTAGTAAAACTGAGAAACTTGTTTTGTCTGAGAAAAATCAATTCAATGGGAAGAACACATGAGATGTCTCCAGCAAGATATTTCTAATAGGCTATTAGCTGTCTTTAAAAGGGCACAGAAATAGTCTTTTTGACCTCTTATGACCTCTCCTTCTGTATACTTTGATGGCTGTGTTGCCACAACACAGAGACAAAAAGCAAAACAACTACTTTAGAGACCATTTTTTGTAGTTCTGCAGGCAGAATCTAAGCATAATTAAGGCCCTGCATACTTTCAATATCATGACTAATTAAAGAAAAATGAAAACCAGTAAGAATACACATCTTTCTTCTTTATTTTTTCCTTTTTTCCCCAGAAGGCTGCGGTATTGGCATTGTGTTTTCCAGTGAATGTAGGACATATCTTTGAGGACAACAGAGCTTTACACAGCCTTTAGTAACTTCTACGGAGGCCTTGTTCAACATGCTTCTTGATGGATTTCATAAGAACCAGCTGAGCCTTAGCAAAATCACGACATGTAGTTAGAAAGTTAATAAAGTAGCTTCAAAAAGGGGCAAAAGCACCTTGCTTGCATCTGACAGTGGTTTGGTTCAACAAATAAGTGATTTCTCATTTCTAATATCATTACTTCTTGCTAGTGCAGATTTTTCAAATTAAAATATATTCTGGGCTGTAAGAAAGAGAATGAGCAATTTGGAACCAATATTGTTCTGTGCCAGTATCACTAATCATAAGCCTGCAACCCTTATACAGCTTTTGAAAATATCTTTTTGACACTAAGCAGGGTATTTTGCATCCAATTGGGAATTCCATAACCTTGGAATTTGCAGACACACTAAAAAAAAATGTACCTGATTATGCAACGAGCAACAGTGGAAGTCCAGATTAACAAGAAGAGAATACCTAAACAGAAACTCAATAGATTGGAATTCTGAGACAACATATTTCTCCAGTAGATACAGAGTGTTACACATTTTACAACATTTCTGTGGAATTTCTTAAGTTCAATGGCACAATGCATATGTATTATATTAATATCCCAAAAATTTTAGAAGACTATAATTTCTTTCCTTTTCCCCTTTATTTTTTTAAAATATTTCTTTCTGAAGCAAACATCAGGTCTTCTATAATAATAGAATGAGGAAAAGAGGGAGAATTTTAAAATATGTGAACAGAGCTGACCACTGGATATCAAACAAGTTTTAATAAGTTGCTTTGTATTTCCATACTGCAAAATAAAATGCTATTTGTTGGTTTTTTTTCCTAAAATATCAGTGGATGAGGTTTTTTTCCTTCGTTTGTTTGTTCTATAATGGCCCTTGATTGATCAACAACATAAGGGCCCATCAATTTTTCTATTTAGCACACTGATATAGACTACACGTTTCTGCTTCATATCTGATCAAATCAGAGAGGAAGAACAGCAGATCAGCAAGCCAAAGTCATTAAAAAGCTCAGAGGTAGTGAAAATGAGGAACTGGGCAGTAATTAGCTATACACAATTTAAAACACTGAGGTACTGGATCATGACATCATTTCACACATTTTCGACCTTTTGTCCAATTATGCTATCGTGGCTGCTTAAACCATGATGTCTGGTGTAGCATAATAAGCTTGAAAGCTTCTGACCTTTCCCTTAGATCATACCCTTCTCCTCCTGCTTGCTTACTCACCACATTCCTCATGCTTAAACTGAAATTCTTCTTTACTGTGAACAGCAAGTCCAAAAGTGTGTTATTACAAAACCACTGCAGGCAGCTAACAAACAAATACTTGTTAGGTTAGCCCCTCCAGAAAATCTATCTGTAGCTATTTAAACTGTATGAAGAAACAACAGATACATATGCTCTTAAATTCGCCAATTAGAATCCTTCATATCATGTAATAAACAATTTCACTTTTCTGTAGAGAGGTCACTTCAAGCAGCAAGAGATGTTTGCCAGAAAGAACTTTGACCACAGTCCTCAAGATCTACTCTAGGAATGGCAAAAGAAGGCTGGCAAGCTTAAGGCATAACATATTTCAGACACGGCAAGTACTGGTCTTTGTCACTTTATGATGTGTTTTTTGCCCCTGCTGCAAAACTATTTCAAGCAAAACAAGTATAAATTCTCTTGTACTGGTTAAATCATTGTGAGAAGAGTATGGATCTTTTCCAAAGGAAAATAAGAATATTAAGATAAACAAGTGTAGGTCGGTAGGTGTACTGACATCTTGTCAGGCTCAATTCAGATCCTGTGTTGACTAATAAGATCTGCCTACAGTTATTAAGTCTGAAGACAAGGATTCTGGTTGCTGCTAGTGCTGATCTTCCTCTAAAATACTTCAAAGAGGAAAATATTTGTTGTCTGTATGGCAAATAATCCAATTATTTATGAGTCCTAGAAAAGGTCACAGAAATAATTTTTCCTCTTATTTTCCCACTTTTTCTTTCTTTCCTCTCTAGCAAGTAAGTGGAGAGACTATTGCAAACATTTCTGAAACAGGATAGCAGGCTTACTTTTATGTACACCTACAGGGACTTTATTGCAGGCAGCTGAAGTCAAAACCAGGAAAAAAAATAATCACTTTGAACAATATTTCTGGTTTGACTCAACAGTGCTTATTAGGCAAAGTTGTTCCCTAATTAATAAGACAGACAGAAGTGGAGTATATGCTTCTACTTTTTGTATTCTAGACCCATGCGTGTTTCTCCCTTAAAACATGTTGTACTAACCCTGTTGATATCAAAAGCATACTACAGCTCATTTAGTCAAAATACAGCTGGAATTATTATATAATCATAAAAAGCGTGACAGTACCCAAGAAAAGAAACAGCCAAATTAAATTGTGTAAGGTGGAACTTGAATTCTGATAGCTTAATGAATGTTATGTCTACTTGAGCTAGTAAAAGACTGCTATCAACTGCAGAGCATTAAAGGCAACCCTGGAGCAATGTATTTTGCTCCTTAAGACCACCAACTTTTAAAATTACCTAAAATGCAGAGTTTCTTAAGTGGGAACAGTGGTGAGATAGGCTTGAAAAGGCACTCCTGATCCCAGCTGAGACATTAATGAAGGCACAATTTTAAATAGTCTGCAATTCTAACATCTCCCACCAATTTTAGATAGCTATATTTTGAACATGGGAAAGAATTCAACCATTTACTGTGTAGGAAGTAAAAGAACTTTTATTTTCCAAGTAGTTAAATGGAATTAATTTTGTAGGAATTTGCTCATTATGTTAAGAACCTCAATATCTAATCATTTGCATATATTTTAGTGCCATCAAAATAAAGAAAAAATAAATCATATATTCGGCACTTTGTGCTGGAGTTTGACACATGTCTGTTGTGAGCTTGAGAGAAAAGTTCAAACTAGGCTATCCACTTAGGGAAAAACAGATTAAAATTGACATGATCTCGGTAAGAAAGAGGGCAGAAATGACAGAAATTACTTAAAAACTTCACCTCTGTTATGCTCATCTTCACTTCCACTACAGAAACTACCCAGAAAGCAAGTTACAGAGGAGGTGAAATGGATATCTGTCACTAAGGTACACCTTAAAAAAGGGATGAAATTGACCTCAGTGTTCTGGGACAGTGACTACACTCCCACAGAGGAATTGTAGTAGCCCATACATTTTTTAAATCCACCTACTGCGCTTGACTCTGTGCATATTGTGACATAACGTTCTAATAACTCTGAATACTATTACTTTGCATCTGCCTCAGGTCACAGACTGAAGAAATCTTAGCAAATTCAATACTTGCAAAATCAAGAATATAAAGTTTATATATATAAATATCAAAAAATAAATATCAAAAATTACTCTCTCCATAATAAAAAATCTTTTTATTTCTGACCGAAGCTCACAGAGGAAAAAATCTCATGAATCTTTAAATTTTTTATAACTGTCCTTGCTGACATTTTCCCACATACAATCATAACATCAAAATAAAATCTTTTACATGCCCCCAAAATAAAGTAAATGTGATATGATTTTA
>VZTN01028699.1:2495-33587 GCA_013400515.1 Erpornis zantholeuca
CCCAATCCCTCATTCCCATCCTGGAATTCCCTCATTCCCATAAGACCATTTACATCTTGCAGGATGTTCTTCCCCAAATCCCTCCATTTCCTTCCATTTCCTGCCCCTCCCTCTCCTCATCACACAAAAAGCAGTCACGGTGCCAATATACAGCCTCTGGTATGTGGCAGTTTCTGCTCTCTGCCAAGCTATTCCACACATTTAATTCTGAGGTGAAAGTACTTTCCTAAGATTTCACTTCTATTCAGTCTTTGTAAACGACCCCCAAGCATAACAGCTCCTCTCATGACATTATTTCCACATACCTCATTGTGAATCATATGCAAAAAAATTCTGCTTGACCACAAATAAAGGCAGTCTTTCCTAGAAATATGACTATAGTTGAGATATGAGAATGCAAAACTCCAGCTTAGCTGTTGCATACTGAAAACATTCTTCATTTAGTAACATACAAGTGTAGTAGGATAAGCTGGTCTGTAAGACAAGGAGAAAGTAACACTCTAACTTTTCTGACGTGGTAGTCTCCTGATTACTGCTTAAAGACAACGTCTCAACTATTAAAAGCCTAAACTCAAACAGATTTAATAAAGTTAAAAAAAGCCATGGGGATCCTCGGTTTCCTAAATGTTCCTTTCTTGTTTCTTCTGGAGAACAGGAAAGGGAGACAAAACAAAAATTTTTAATTCAGTCCTAGAAGTCGAATAAGGTAAAAGCTCTAACTAGTGAAACAAGGGACAAGGTGATCAATTTCAAGGTGTGTTAGCTCCTAGTCAGGGACAGAGAGCATGTGAGATGAGATTTGAGTGCTTTACCCTGAACTTCTGGTTAAATTTAAAATTCTCAGTGAGAGGACTCATCCTGCTCTGGCCATGGCCACCAGTCCTCTCTCACTTTCAAAGCATGGAGAATCTCTTAGGATTCTTGGTGCAGCTAGAACATGCTTACAGGAGACCTAACAGCTATAGAAACAGCATGAAGCCCAACAGACTTGATTAAAAGCAGCATTCCCCATTGTGGGAGCTCACACAGAAGGAATACTCCAGCACTGGTCCTTCCCAGATGGAAGAATTATGTTATTTCCAAGTTGCAGGATTTTGCTATTTCCAACTTGCAGAAGCTCGAGTGAAGTCTGTGGTGCAATGCATACACTTCTTATGATTTGCTGTTCAGACTCAGGTCTCTTCAAATTGTCATCAGTTGCTGTTATGAGGGACTTATATCCATCTGAAAAAATACCCAACCAAAGTTCTAATGTGGATTAGATGGTCAGCTCCTAGAAATACCTGCCAATAAGCAGTGATCCCCAACAGCCTCCTGGCAGGAGGTACCTGTAGCCAGCACAGAGTTACAACATCCACCAGAGGGACCATTTAGAGGCACAACTGGAAACAGGCAATTGAAGTTCTCTATAAACTAGTCACTGAGGTTTGCTGTGAGAAACACAGACACATCATTTACTTGTGAAGCTTTATAAAGCATGGATTCACAAGGATTTCTCAAAATGAAACACTTCTAAACAGTTACAGCTTCTACATGCCCATAAGGAGGGTGAGGAAATGCTGGGACCAGTAAACAGAGGTGTTCTCAAACCTTTAGGTGGTCTCTAATGGGAAGGAGTGGAATTACTGACTTGCCTAACCTTTACAAAGCCCTGGGGACACACGAACTCCCTCACAACTCTTTACGAAACCTTGAACAATAGGGAATGACATAGAGTAACACGGACTGGCATTACCAGCTTGTTCCTTCCACTGTCTTACAGGACTGACAGTCTTGAAGCTGGATGTCCTTAAGCAGGGCTAAGTAGGTACATAAATTACCCTCAGCAAGTCTGGAAAAGCAAGGTGCTATTCAGGCTGAACCAAGAACTCACTCAGCACTCACTTCACAGTGGGTAAGGCTCCTTACAGAAAGCTCTGAAACTAGGCAAATATGATTCATGTTTGGTTTCTAGCTTCCAGGCATAGAGCTTCTGAGTGTATTTGTTGTTAAATAAATACAGACACCAAGTTCAAGATGCAGTACCACAAAGCTGTTAGATTATTTGTTCTCCTGAATTATGCATTACTTTCCCGTGGTATGCAGTTTTTCTAACACAAGTACCTCACAAAGCCCAAATTCCAGCATGTCTATATGCCATATGGACCAGCTTCTCCAAATGTCTGCTCCTCATGGAAATTCTATTTGTTTTCCTATTGATTTTATTATGTTTAACAGCATACTAAATCATTCCTGAGGCTGACAAGTTTCTGGAAAATTGATATATGCTGTCTAAAACTGCCTGAGGCGGGAATAAAACCAAAACAAATGGCTTCTTTTAAACTCTTGTTTTGCATTACTACAGCCAGGCATACAAGTGCCATCTTGCTTAATAGAATTCTTCTCCTTTGTGTAATATTTGAAGCACAGGAAATCTTTAGAAGCTCTTCTGATGGGTCTGCATATTGGGGAAGGTGATTGCAAAATACTAGACTATTTGAGTGAGGGTGGGACTAAAAAGGCATATTGTCATCCAAGATCAATGGGCTGGATTTTCTCTCTGGGGAGAGGTGGAACTGTGTGTAGATGCCTTAGAATCTACAACTTAAGGCAAAAATAGAATTTTTAATGAGACTCAAAAACTTGTATTTAGTTCTTATGAGAAACTGTACTTTGAAGCAATTAACTAAGATGAGGAGGAAGCAAGAGTTTGTTTTAAATTTTGAAGGCATCACCATTAAGCAGTACTGAGTTTCTGTTCCACAGTACTGTTCCAAATATTGGAAGAGTATGCATTTCAAATGGGAAAAAGCATCCATCCAGGAAAAAAAGAAATATGTCTTTGTTCAGAAACTACATGGGGAAATGAATTAGAAAAAACAGTTTTGATGCTTTGATGTCAGAAACCTGAACACCACAAGAATTCAAGATGAAAACCTAGAATTAGATTAAGAAGAAATAATTTTTAGATCTCGAAAGATCTGACAAAACCTGAGAAGTTCATATGTACACATATTCATCCTTGTTAGACTCTCACTAGTCCATTTTAACTGCTGTGTTCTCGCAAAGAAAAAAAGAAATTGCAATGGAAAAATATTTTTGTGGGAAGTAGTTAAGGCACTGCACTAGCTGACAAATAATGGGATTACATTTGCAGAGCTGCAGACGTTTAAGACATATGACATGGAGACATTTTGGTGTGGTTAAAAAAATTCAAAGAGATAGACACGATATTCTACAGTTCCTGTGATGACACAGAATAAACTGCTGAGTTCCACTAAAGAGAAAGCAAACTACTTATGACTATGTACACTGAACTGTGGGTCAGACCCATGAGCAGGCAAAAAGCCTCCTGTGACTTAACAGTGAGAGAAATAGACTCAAGATGTCTTGCATTTAGAGAATTTTGATAATAGAGAATATGATAATCCAAGAGACATACACAAAAATGCAAAGAGATGCTACAGTCCTCATAATATTAAGGATTAAAAAAAAGAATTTCAGTAACAAACAAAATAGCACAAAAAAAGAAAATACTGTTTGTATTATTCACTGAATTGAGCTTCAGGAAATCAAGTTTATCTCCTCCTTAGAGAAGGCCAAGCAAATCCAGTTTAGATACTGCAGAGACCATATATAAAGTTTAGCACAACTTAAATAATTCTACTGATGGATATACTGCTGTAAGTGAATGTATCACCTGTAGAAAAAAAAAATTCAACTTCTTTGCTTTGCATCTTTGTTTTCCAAGACAGTAACAGTTTCTAATTTCATAACAATGACATCTACCTTGCAGAAGTAACATTTCAAAAGGCTTGCAAAACATGATTCCAAGCTGTGATGACTTTAAAGTAATAGAAAATGGTAGTCTTTTCTTCAGTGGACAAATGCAGTGAAGCTAGTAAGATGCCTCCTTTTTGCCATCTGCTAAATGACTCTTTAATATCCAAAATACACTGTCTAAATACACTGTCAAAATACACTGGCTCATCATTTAGAAAACTAAAGCACAGAGCTGGGAGATTAAACCACGCCAACCTTTTCCTAACTCATGCATAGACCCTGTGCCAACAGCTACTTGGACATTTGTGGTTAGAAACTTTGTCATCGAAGATTTTTGACACTTGTTATATTTACATATATTTGTATATTTGGGCTCATCTGTTGCAGACCAGAGTTTCTGCCAACTTACAGGCAAGTTGGATGACTGCAAAGGAATAAATGTCCCACACACCAAAAACTCCCTGGAAAGACTACATATATGTATCTGCTATTGCTGGAAACCAATCCTCTGCAAACTTGGCTCAAGTGGTAAATCCTTTGAAACTCCACCTAAATAGCACAAAAAGAAGCCTCTAATTAGAAGAAACAAATCTCCTCTGCTAGGTGCTCCTAGCAGGAGATAGTGAGCATTCTTATTAAAACAGAAGTCCTTAAGCTGAAGTGTTAATGATTAAGCATGTGTTGGAAAGAAAGACAATTAGGACTGTTAAATCTCTTGTAGAACCAGTACACTGAGAAAAGATGATCAGAAATGTTTTTATTTTGCAGAAGTATAGAACAACGTCAATGTCTTTTGACACCTTTGAGCAAAGTTCCTTAAATCACAAGGTACATCCAGCTGTGTTAATCCATGATAACTGAACAAGCAAAAATAATACAGGTAAATAGACCTAATAATGGTGGTCAAATAAATTAAATACAACTATTTCTGAACCATCAATATTTTTAGCAGATGCTTTTTTCCTCAGTCTACGTTTGAAGCAACATCAAAATCACTTAACTTAATAAGATCACTTTTTTCCTATAACTCTTTCAGACTGTCAGCTAGAAAACAGGCAAACTGAATGGCTGTTTTTTGGAAGGCAAACTACAGATGTGTCTGCTCGTGCAGTACTAACTGAAGATGAAGACAGCAAATCTTGCACAGACAACAGATAAGAGATCTGTCTGACAACTCACTGGAACTTCATTTGCTCTGCAGACAAAGTAACGAGGTTGCTTGGAGGTAATCCAAAAAAATGTTCCAACAATTATTAACAGAAAGGATTCAAGAAATGTGGTAAAACTGTTAAACTGAGGGGGGAAAAAAAAAAAAAAGAAAAAAAAATAGAAAAAAAAAAGCAGCAAGGCGCTGAAGGTTTCAAAATGTGTTCATTTTCAACACTCATTAAATGCCTGAGTCTCCATAACCTTGCTGACATTACTTAACCTTTAAAGTCAAGGCTCAATTACCGAAACCCCTCTCATAAAACACGAATAAGATCCAATGTTATCCTCAATCGAGGAATGTCAACATTAAGCACTTTAACTTCCACTCTTTCTCCAGGACCTAGGCCCAGGCTTCTTCTCTTCTTCACTTTAGAGAGTTTTGCTTCTGTTATGTTTCGTGCTGGAATCAAACCTGATTTTCCCACACCAATATCAACAAAAACTCCAAAAGGTGTTGCATTTTCAACTTTTCCAGTCAAAACAGCACCAACACTTAAGTCTTCAAGGCAGACTATGCTTCTCTTGAAGTCAGGTTTATCAAAATCTGTTACAAGAAACAAGAAACACAAATATAAGACTCTGGAGAAAAAGGTTTTTTAAGAGTTGTTTCCAGATGATTGTTTCTAATTAGAAGTCATCCCAAGGTAGTTCTTAGGTCCCAAATACTGCTTTCTGTACATTTTTAAAATAAAGACCCATCTGTGATAAACATGTTGTTTCTTACATTTTGTGAACTGCTTTGGAAGACTTTGATTAGTGAAGTAATAAGTATAGTGATTTTTGTGTTATGAAACTATCATGAGGGCATCAGAAGCGTGCTGTATAGTAGCCAGTGAATGAAAGATTCTTTACATTTTCTCAGATCTAGGGAGAAAATACTTGGGGTGACTCTTGAGCTATATCAATTACACATGAAATTCTATTCCTATAGAAATTTCTACTCAGGAAAGCGAATATTCATTTTCATCACATACTAAAAGAAAAGTCAGCAATGCACTGTTCTCAGGCTTGCTGTTCATCTGCACCATGACATCACACAAGCTTCATCACAGTGCTGCTTTGCACTGACAACTTGAAAATCCCACAGGCATGATCATAAGCAGGGAATATACTGGGATATTAATGTTTGCATACTGCATTTTAGGGCACAGATAAATTTTTTAAACTCTTTTATTCCCCTACCGTTTTCTTCTTCTGCAGGAAACCCTTCTGAGTCATCTCAACAACTTCCCTTTCAATCTTTTGACCTTTCTGAGGTATAATAAGGACTGAGATTTTCCACAGGGAACATCACCAAACCAGAATTTACATCATTTTTCTCTGTTTGCTTTTGAGAAATAAAATTCAGCCTGAACAAGTTTATAGCTAAAACGCTCTGGAATTTAATCTGTCTGTGGATCTGTATTGGCTTTGCATGGTAATATTTTGGTAGCTCTGTGTGTGGGCTATTGTGAATGTTGGCCTCTGTTAGAAGCTGCTAGCAGCTTTGCCTGTGTCCAATAGATCCACTGCTGGCCAAGGCCAAGCCCTGCAACAATGACTGTAAGTGCCTCTAGGAGAACTTATTTCCCTAGGCAACAGCAACTTGAAGAGGGAACGGGAGAGCAACAGGAGAGAGAAGTGTGCACATGTGAGAGAAACAGCTCAGCAGACACCAAGGGAAGCAGGAGCTCTGGGTGCCAGAGCTGAGATCCCCCAGCAGCCCATGGAGGGCCCTACAGCAGGACAGGTGGATGCCAGAAGGCCATGGCTCTGTGGGAAGCCCACACTGGAGCAGGTTTTCTGGCAGAATTTGTGACCCCATTAGGGAACAACAAAAGTCTGTTTCTAAAGGACTTCACTCCATGGAAGGGACCATGCTGGAGCAGTTAATGAAGAACTGCAGCCCATGGGAGGAACTCATGATGGAGAAATTCATACAGCTATGTAAGGCTACTAGGCTGCCTACTCTGGTCACAGAGTCTGTCTAAAGTAACACTGAATGTCCTAGATCAGCAGAATATGATTATTTCCACTGAAGAGTCTCTCTTTTGCTTTTATGTCTTCCTATGTTAGTAGTCTACTATAATTTAGATGCGAGATCACCAGAACAAATTGAGACAACAAAAATACACATTTTCACTAGTGGGCAATATTTAAAAAATATGCACAAAAACTATTAATGAACCAAAAAACGGAGACAGAAATGTTGGTTTGGCTGTTTCTTAAGCATACATTTATTATTTGTTATTACAAGCCAGCATCTTTGCTGTCCTATCTTTTGCTGTCATAAGAGAATCCAGCTGTAAGTTTCATTACACAACAGCCTCCCCAGACGTTTTACTTCATTACCTCATCTTTCTTTTCCTCTACCTCAAACTGTTCAGTACCACTGCCGGTTTTAACCAGGGTAGGTCATGAGCCATGTGCTTCAGTTACACTCAGCATTCCCCTCCGTGATGGAGAGCCAACACAGATTCAACCAGTAGAGAGTCAACATATTGAAACTATTTCATTTGTTAACAGCCATACAACTCCCCTTCCTATGGCTGAAAAAGCTGTGATTTAAGACAGGATTCACACTCCTTACTTACCAAACTGGAAAGAAACATCTGACTATGATATAGCCTTTACCTTGACTGAGAAAAGAAATGCAATTACATGCCCATGGAAATCTACAACTGATTTTAGAAGAAGACAATGTGCTGTTTTAAAACTCATATGTAGGACAAGCAGACTGAGATTACACCCTTCCAAATTGATGTTTTTTACCTGTTCGGATGTCGTAGCCTTCAGGCTGAGTGAGACCATCAATGATCAGCTGCAGTGTGTGCACGGTGGTATTGAGCCTTTTGGCTGTGCCTTCCAGTCCTTCCTTTTCAACTACTGCATTTACTTTTGTCTGCATATCTGATTTTCCTATGTCATTTGCATTTCCTCCAATGAGAGATAAAAACCTAGGAAGTTCAAACAAAGATAGAAATATTTGTAACATCCTTTAGTGGGAACTGAACCTTTGCTCTATTACTTTTTCTTTGATGCATGAACAAAACTTCTGATAAAAAAAAATATGAACAGCTTCTCAAGTGCATATCCTCTTATCGTGGATCTGACACATAAGTGGAAACTTTGAGTCTATTTGTATACGTGTATCTTCTGGAACAGGTTGCAAAACTAGAAGCAAAATATTAAAATGCAATTAAAATCTCTTCCCAGAACAATTATTTCATCTCACAATAAAACTGAATTTCCCTATTAGTGAAAGATGTCTTTTACCATGAAAGTTCCCTAAAAATCAGTGACAGTTCTATAATGCTGTTATTGTAATTGCTACTCTCATTCAAATTAAAATCAATGGCAATTTAGTAAACCAACAGTGAACATTCAAAATATTAAATTAATATGAAAAATCTTTAGCCCAACTTAAGAAAAACTTAGCATGAAATACTTCTGTTGTCTGTGAACTTCATGATTAAGAACAATTCATTTTTCAGACACTAGGTAATCATTACATCCAAGTATTCATACAACACAAACACCCCTATCTTTCCTTATTGTCACATACATATACGCATTGCAGACTGAGACAAATTTGGACTGGCATCTAAAAAGCAGAAAAGAAATACTTCTAAATAATTATGTCCTGCCCTAATATGTGACCTCTGCCCTGATCTGCATCTCACCATGCATAAGCCTCTACCCTGATTCATCATGCCCCATATGAAAGCACATTTTTTGCAAAATTTCCACCATAGCAGACACATAGAATTATTGTCCCCGTCCTACAGAGTCTGAGTAAACACTACTTCCAAATACCTAAAGGAGATCCCTCTTTCCTCTCCCTACCCTTCTTCACAACAGGTGTAAACTACAAGTCTCAAAAGAAGAGCTGACCAGCAGGTTCGTGTCCTGAACTTGGTGGGGAACTTGGTGGGAGACATTCCAGCTCTTTTCTAGAACAAAAGCCCCAGGTACTCGACCTTCTTTCTCCTACCAAAATACATGCTGTGCTTTTATCAAAACCTGAGGCCAGTATTTCTTTAGTCAGGAGAACCAGAGGGCTTTTTGTTTCGTTTTGTTGTTTCCTCTTTTTTAACCCAAGGAACCAAACTGAGATTCTTTCAGATGGTGAGCAATAGAAGGTCATATGGGTATTAAAATATATATTATGGATATATAATATTATAATATTATATAATAATACATAGTAATTATTTTTGACAATATAAATTGAAGATACATAATTAAAGTAACATCTGACTTTCAGTAAATCACAAAATTCTTCTTTGAGCATAAGGGCAAAGCTTCACTTAAAAATGTCCACTAGTTTTGCTAAAGGAAGACATCTGTTACAACTGGCTGTTAGGACTTCCACTTCTTTACTGAATTCAGGTACAAGCATAGTGACTTAAGTGTTCTGGTAACTCAAACACAGAGACTTGCACTTAGTAGTGATAAGTATAATTTTGACTAATTTTTTTAGTGCATACACACCTTTTACGTGGCAATGTATGATGAAGATTAATAAGGACTCAGTGGATGGTGCTGTTCTCCATATTTACTGAATTTTGCTTTGACTGCATTCCAGCTTTTCACATCACATTTTAAAGTAGTTTAAGGTGGTTTGGAAGCAAAGTATATAGCAAAACAGATGTAAAATGTTTTATAAAATCAAGTGCAATTTTTTTTTTTTTGTAAACTAACAAACCTCACCACTATGACTCAAATATTTTGTCTAATAATAAGCATGAAAAGTATCAGATGTTCTGTGATATGAAACCACCTTTTTTTTGGTCTCAAAGGAGCCCCGAAAGTGGCTGCAATGATAATGCTGAAAATGAGCCCAGGCCCAGGTGAAGTGCTCCTCCTCAGACTGCTGGGAGCTGCTAACGCTGGTGGCTGGACAATGCCCCAGCAGAGCACTAGTGACAGGTGGCAGCTGCCCCAGCTTTGACTGACGTGCCAGATGTAACATGACAAACCTGACCAGCCTCATGACTCAACCTTCTAAATAATGCATGCTCTACCACCCACCCCGATAAACAAGTTTGCTGACACTCATGTATACTTGGCTTTACTTCACTTCAAATGGAAACTCGGCTTGAGTACATCCAAGTAACATTTTCTCACCATCAGAATTTCGCAGAAGCACATTGACTTTGTAAATTGATCACAGGGTTGGTTTCACCACTAGTAAGTGCAGCCACAAAAACAGCCACCAATGTATATTAAAAAGTCTATGTTACATACGAAGCTGTCAAATGTGTGGATAATGCAATCAGAATGAATGGTGCTACGTGCACACTGCTGGAAAGAAAACCAGCCCGAAACAGGACACAACCCAAGTGCCTGAGCCTTCAAGCACAAGTCATGAAAGGTATTTCACCCCCTGCTCCTTCCCCTGCGACTGTCTCCCTCCAGACATCCCAAAGCATTTACATGGAGTTAAAAAGGATTCCTCATCTAGGCAAGTGTGATGGGTTTGGGTCCTATGTTATCAATTACAGTTGTGTAAATAACTTACTAACATGGTTACTGCTCACAGTGAAATTCTGGCTCCATCTAAAGATGATGCTTAAACATGTGCCCAAGTACATGAGAAGTCCCACAGACTTCTACAGAATCTTAATGTTCTAAAAATCAAGCTTTTTGTTAAGAGTATTTCAGAATCATGAGTTATAGATCATAGGCAAAACAGAGGACTGTAACTAAGCCCAGCATACACATTCACAGAGAAGAAATACTCTTTATAAGAAACAGTATTATTTCTACTTTGGAAATTCTCACCTTTTTAGGATAGGTTTGGGTAAAACCTATGTATTAAAGTATTTCCAAATTAAGGTAACTTCTTAGTGATTGCAGATGGAGTCATTTTAGAAATAGTGATGGATCTAATTATATATTTAATGTATCATTTTTACTCAAATGAACATAGCCTGAGGGCACTTGGGCTAAAAAAAAAAAATCAATACAAAGCACAAGTCTCTGACTGAACACTGGTGCATTATATTGATAATTTTTCCTTTTTAAATGTCATTGCTAAGAACAAAGGTTATTTTTTCCTCATTAAAAAAGCAATCCAACAACTTCCCTCACGAGTTATTTCAGGGTAAGAAAAAAAAATACATAGTTGCTAGTAACACTGGGATACAGCTATGGGGGAAAAAAAGAGGTTTCCCTTAATTTAAATATTTTGATCTTCTTAATGTTAAACTATCTCACTACAATCCTTGCAATATCTCACTCACACAATTTGTAAATGACATCCCCAGCTGCAGAACATAAGAACATGAATGATCTGTGCAGAAGTGGAAGTCCTCAAAGTATTTTCCTGGCTATATATGTGAAATAAATAATACATTACAGTAGCTCAAGTGCTATGTTTATCTACTAGAAAGACAAAACCTAAAGAAAAGTTAACAGAAATGGGGAAGATGAGACTTTTTTTTCTGAAGTGAGGTCATTCTCATATGATATATTATTCTTCCTCAAATATTGAGTATCTGAATGAATGAACTTTCTGCTCAATGTACATCAACTCAGATAAAAGCTGCCAGAGTCTTAGGAAGAACAGGGTGAAATTTAAACAATTTAGAACCTTGAGTTTTATGGTTTTGAGATTTAGAGAAACATTTGCAATCACCTTAGTTTTAAAAGCAATCTTTGCAGTCTTACAGGACCTGCAGAGAATGGTCATGGATAAATGACTGATGTTTTTATTTAATACATAATTTCATCCATCTTATCCAGATAAAGAAAGAAAGAAAAGCAGCATAAATGTAACAAATAAGCACATCATGTTCACTTAACATACACATCTGCACAAAATTATAGCACAGCCCTTGCAATGCTTAAAAGATAATGCAAATTTCACTGGAATGCAAAAAAAACAGTCAGAAAAGAGTAGAAATTTTACCAAGGGAAGCCTACAGTAAATTTTTAAGAAGTTACTCTAACCACCCCCCGAAAAGCTTCTTATAATGTGCAGGAGTTCTAAAGCTTTGCAAGGGCTTTAGTCACAGTCAGTTCTGTTTTATGTAATCATTTCCAGCAACACGACTTAAGAGCTGGGAGTACTGGATTCATTACATTAAAGCAACATGATACACCATTACATCTTGTCACAGTGCACACATGAATTAATGGTAAAGCAACATAATCACTCTGAAAACAAAACAACTCTGCATTAGCATGCACTTTGTTAGGTAAAACGTACATTTATGACAGTAACAAACTTAAATTATGCAGACTTTTATGTTTTAGTAATGTTTTGAAGTGCAAAAGCAGTATTTGTATAATGCAGATGTAGACTGCTCTTTTTCCCACCAGTGATATGGATCCTAAATTTCTGATTATCAATAAAGACTATGTAACAAACGATATTTGTGCATTACTCTCTGTAATTAACTGCTGGACACAGAAAGTTAAAGATTCAAATATATCTAAAACTACTTAAATAGTTTAGCCAGACAAAGTTATTTAAGCAACACGTTTTTCTTCAAATGCATAAATTACTAATAATATATATTATTTGACTGCATGCAGAAAGCACTCAGTTTATGACATTTTGAACATATAAATTCTAAGACACAGTAAGTTTCTAAATGAGAAAAGAAATTCAGACACAGCTCCACAGCAGCATAGCCACTTTGCTCCCATACCATTAGGCACGCTGCTGTTGGCTGTTCTCATGACTACTGATATATCACATAACTGGAGTGCAACCCAAGATACAAAATAGTGAAACATGATTAGTTATCCACAAAGAACTAGTATACTACACTTAAAGGGGATAATTCCATTAAAAAGGTCTTCTGAGGGGTTTTGTCCTGTATTTTTTTCTAAATGCAACTAGTGGGAAGTTTTGTAAGTTCCAAATATTTCAACAAATTAAAATATACCATTTGATTTATGGGTCTATTATTTATAATGTAAATGAAGCATATTTCTCCATTATTTCCAAGTTCTAATCTGTCCTGTTAACTGTATTTTACAACACATTAAAGTTTTAAAATGTATTTATTGGATGGCAATAGGCAGTGAAAGCTTTTTCTGCTCTTCTGTTTACTGACAAGATCACTTTCAAAAATATGGCTCCTAAAAATCCAGCTAAGTTAGCAGAAAACCTGTGAATGAACTGGCCTTCTAAAGCAATGGATATGAACTGTTATTTATAAAACCTAATGGCCACAATTCTGCAAGTGTTCCTTAATAAGGGCTGGACATTGGCTGTTGGAAATAGTCATAAAGGTTCATTAATTGACTGAGTTTAAGTTTTTAAAGTTTCTTTAAAATCCCAAAATGTAGGATTTTATTAAGTATTATTCTGTAGAGTAAACAACTTGAATACCCCCACACACGTAAACATGCAAATACAGTCTCATTCAAGCGGACAAGAGATATTTCTGATAACTTGTAAGGAAAGGCCTCCTACCACAATAACTACTCCTATCCTCTGTAAAAATATTCACATGTAGACTGCATTATTAAATACAACACAACAATTAGTTTTCATTGCTCAAATACCACATTAAGTAATAACTCCCCCCCTGATTTAAACTCCCCTGAAGCATTGCTTTAGTTGTTCGGTGACAACTAGGGGATCTGGATAGAGGCAAGCCAGCCTGCCAGAGAGCTGGAAAGGCCATCAAAGGACAAGCTTCCAGTTGCATAAAGGGCAGGAGAGGAAAATCTTTTTGGTGGCCTCATCAACAGTTTTTCTTCTGCATTTTCTTCTGTGCCAGCACTTGCCTTCAAAGCCAGAAAATGCAGCTTATCAGCACAGCAAATGAGATACCATGGATCAGCTGTTACATCCACCCATACAGAGCACAAGAAACACCAGGGATATTTGAAATATGATTGATTGGCCTACAGGGGAATATAAACTGTTATCAACACAAATGCTTTGCTGAAACGAGCCCCAAATCAAAGTGTTTAGCTTTGGTGAAGAAAAGGCACAGGAACAAGTGCTTGCTGAATTCTCTTGGGATTTTGAGCTCCTTCTTAAGATATCAAGCAGCATGATCAATGCACAAAGAATGCTAAGACATGAATCTTCACTGCAAATGACTCTGCTCAGTATGTCAAAAACTTAAGGCATAACCAACCACAGTGAACAGGACTGGCCTCTACCAGGCAAGGTCCTAAGCCTGGGTAATTAGCCCAGGAAGATCCTCACCTTTGTTATTCTAAATCACAGCTTCAAATCTTTTATATTGGCAAAAATTTGTATTTCTAAGTCAGGCTAAAATACAACCTGTCTGCCAGATGCTGCAATCTGTGAGCAGCAAACACACATTCTGAGTGCCAAGCTATCACAAAAAGCACTTTAACAAGATATGAAAAAACAAATCAGCAAATGTTAAAATTCAGTCACATGAAACCAACTGCACCCAGCAGACTGACAGAACAAAGAAAAAAATATTGCATTTTCTTTCCAACATTTTGGTTTATAAGCATAACCTGGTTGTAACTTTTGGGGACTTCCTAAATGTTTCCTTGGTTTTCCTACCAATTCTTTAACAATACATACCAAGAAATTGGATATGCTCTACATATTGTATTAATTGTATGTAGACGATTCTGCCACTATAAACTGGTTTTCACATATAGGCTTTTCAGAAACTTAAAGCACTGTTCTACTTTGCAGGAAAATAGGCTGTCTATAAAGTTTTGAGGTTTTTATTTAACTTTTTGGAAATTCCAATTCATAATCTTTAGAGGTGTTCATAAGCTAGATTGCTGCACATGACAAAGCCAAGCTCTGACAGTGTGGAAACCATGAACAAAAATGTTTTGGTCTTCGCAGAGCGTGTTAAATCACTAGTAGGATATTTTCCAATTATTTTACAGAAATTCTACAGATTTTAAGTTAAGATGCTTAAGTGCCATAAATCAATCATACCAGCACCATTTGTGCCACTGCATTAAAGATTACATCAGAGTTTCCATTATAAAAACCCTATTTTTCAGTGGTTTCTAAATCAGCCCTAAAAATTGGCTCCAGCCTGAAGTTTGGCAACCAAAGTCACCACTTGGGAGTAATTCTTTTAACCATATTTTTCTTTAATGGATTGGCTTTTCAAGCTACAAAATAGTCCTGAAAAAGAAAATTAGTGGTTTCGAATTTTGGTAAATTTCTATCCCTCAAAAACATTGTTTTAAAAACTGATAATTTTGCATGTCATAAATCTGCAATTTAGACTGCTGCCTTTGGGTAATTTGGCTATAGGTAGTGGATAAAAATCACCATCTTATTTCATTTAAAAATAAATGCAATTCTCCGTGAAAACTTCTAGTCCAATAAAACTTTCAGAAACTACTTTCTCATAGCAAGACGTAGACATTACATGAGGAAGCCTTTATGACTCATTTATGTAGCAGCTATTCCATACATTTTAATTTTCATGGTAAGAGGCATGCAATACTGCATTTTTGATCAAATCTGGTCATATCCAAAACAATTCTGCCCTTTGGCAGAACAGATCCACCTGTGAACTTGACACACTCCCTGACAAAGTACAGTGTAAGCACAGAAAAAGTAGGAAGAAATACTTTGATAGCACTAGAGCCAGAGAACTCATTAAGACATATTTTTAAAAAAACTTTATTACTAAATAGTGTTTCTAACCTACATCTAACAGTTTCAATTTTTCTCATGCATTTTATTTTAAGTTACAAGAACTATTGATTAGGTTATAACCTAGTTTAATTCTAACATTCTAGAAAGTCTTTCAGATATTGGCTAACTTCTGTAAGACACCTCCAACCAACATCGTGAATGTGATTTGATCTTCAGGGTCTCAAAAGCTTTCTCTGCAGGCTCAGCAAAAGGGAATTAAAAACCCAGTCCCATCTACTGCCTGTCAACAAAACTTTCCAACAGCCCTGATAAGCTTTGGACTGAATCCTCCATGCAGTCTGTATTCCTAGTAAAAATTTTTCTTTATTCATATTTAGGTAGGAAAAAAGGTTTGGAAAGCTTTTTTCATAAGTTCTGAGAAGCTTAGCAGCTCATATGCTTTTTTTTTTTGAATAGTCATTTTAAATATATAATCATTGCTAAATTATAGCATTAGTTGCTTGAGGGGAGGATGTCTGGTTATATTTAGCCCTTAAGTCACCAGTGTCAATTTTTAATACTACACTTCTTGGCTTTTGTCCTCTTGCTGCACAGCTATATTTTCTTTTCTCAAAACAGCAATTTGCCATGAAAAAACATTCAAAACATTTGCCCCCTTCCCCACACCATTTTGTCATATCAAGTTGCTGCACAGTCATACAATCTATACCATAAAAGTTATCACCTTCATATTTAACAAGCTTTCAAGGAAATTATCTTGAAGAGAAAGAAAAATAAGAATACTATTGTACATAAAGTACATTCACAGAAAGCACATGAAGACCTGTTTCCCTCCACCATACTATGTGTAGAGGTACTTACTATAAATGAAAGAAGTAAGACAATGGAGAAGAAGCCCAAAAGATGCAGAAAAGTGATTTGGTTAGTTATAGAGAGAGATGCTATGTGCATTAGTTTTGGTGTTCCATTAGCAGATATTGTAATTGTTGTTTTTCATTTGCTTTACAATCAACTTATATTCTTTTGCATTAAAAAAGCCAAAAAAAACCCACAACAAAATCCTGTATGGTACAATATCCATAACATGCATTTGGACCTAAATACTTCATCTGAAAATTCAGTCTAGGAAGGCAAAGTGTTTGGTGAGAAACAGAGAATAGAAAATGGCACTGCTGGAAATCTACTGTAAAATGATTGCATTGTCCAAAGAGAGACAATTAGATAAATTAACACTGGTCTTCAGCAATGTAACACTATTGCATTGCCTTAGAAGCTCTCGAAATCTGAGTTTGAAGCTGAGACATTTTAAGACTCAGCAAGGTACCTTCTAAGCAGTGTTGGCTGTGCAACAGGTGCCAGCCCCCTCACTGAAACAGGCATAAGCCTAGGACTCAAACCACTGTCTTGGCTAAGAGGTAAAAGTCGTGCTTCTTAAGCTTTCTTTAATTCTGTTTATTTCTTAAATAGTGCTAGTGGTGGTTTCCCAGTCGAATTTCAAATCACAATGATATGATCTATGATACCTACTAAAATTGTAGAGTTTCAGCTGTATGTGAATATCTGTTCTACCCTATGCAGTAATAATCCCACTCACCACTTCAAATAGAAGAGTCACCTTCACTGCTATGTCAGCAGAACAAAGTCACCGTTGTTATTTTCTGACCAACCTTTGTGAACATATTGAATGCATGGGAATTACTGTAATATTCCCCCATCAACTGGATATACTTCTCTGCTCCCTAAAGCAATCTTTCCACATCAGGCTTTAAGCAAGGCTGGTAACATTGTGACCACTTTACTGATTATTTAATTAGCATACCAGGGCTGAAAAGCTAAAAACTAAAACTCCAGTGCTTGAAATTTAAATTGAATGAAATTCAGGATTGAAAATCAAAATTATTTTTCAATAAACAATTTTTTCTTGTTCTTCACATTGACTCACTTACACTGAATAATCTCCAGTTGGGGTAACCAAGCTGCACACCCTATAAATCACCTACCAAATGTAGGATCTTTAAGATCAGAACCTTGACTGATTGTTTTTTCCCACAGCTGCACAGGGCAGAGACTTCATAACAAATGCTGATGCATAAGAAGAAAAGAGGAATGGTCATGGGAAAGGAGAAACCTGCAGTTATCTACACACTGCACAACTGCAACAGACTCTACCAGGAAATTGTACAGTGGGTCCTAGAATCAGGCACAAAGAAGAATGAACTGTGGCAGGGAGAGGATGGAAACAAGAGTGCACTGCATGCCTAGCAAAAGGAAAGCATGGAAACCTATGGATAGGAAAAGAGAACAGAGTACACACTGAAAGGAAGGTGTCCTAAAAATGCAAGGTCCTATATGACTTTTCCAGATAAGAAATCAAGCTTCATGAATTCAGAAATTCAGCATCTCTTTCTGAGGTCTAAATATGGTTCTGTTTATAAAACAGGAAGCACAAGTTTGTTTCTCCAGGCATAATATTTCTGACAGAGATCATAAGGGCCTTAAAGCAACTGGCTAATGGTGAAATTAGCTTCAGTACTTTTCAAGAAAAGAACCTGTTCAGCAAAAATTACTTGAAAAATAAATATGTGCCCATTTATGGTAGGAGATAATATTTGCTGAAGAGGAAAAGCAGAGTGCAATTTCAACCAGGGCTGCTGATAGAAAAGATCACAGCTTATGGTAGTATTTCAGAGGCACACATGGATTCCTAATTACTTTCTGCTGACATACACAAAAACCATTCTCTTCTTTTAGCCATTTAGTAAGACAATCATAGTAGTTGTGTATTTGGGAACTTATATACACATCTTAAATATATCTTGCAATGTCAAAATTAAATTTTAAAGGTCCATGGTAATGACACATGCTCACATATACCCAAAGCATGCCTTCTTGAAGAAAGGGGTGAAAGCTTCAAATTAATAAAAATATTCCCAGCCCAAAAAGCTGAGCAGACTGTTTTCAGAAAAATCAGTACTTTCATTTTAAAGATTGATGGTGTCAGTGGTTCAAAAGCTTTCCCACCACTTACCTCATTGCAATGTTGTAAGACTCTGGATGAATACAAGTTTGGTCCAAAGGATTGGGCTGTTGTGAGGCACATGGTGTTAGTTTACTCTTCTTTTTACCCAGTGCACCTGCTTTAGTCAAAAGTGCACAACTTCCAAGTTCATTTTTCTTATTACTGCCAGAAATCAAAAATAGACATGTCATTCTCAACAAAGATGATCCTGTCCCAGTGTCCACACACAAAACATACTTTATTCCCCAGACATTTCCCTCAAAGAAATTTCTCATGATACATTAAAGGCATCAAATGACTCCTACTGCAAATGCTCCTTTCATGCCTCTTTGTTTTTGTTTCCTAAATCCCAAATGGTTCCTGCTTTTGAAGGACAAAAGAAATAAATTGAAGGACACTGGCATCTTGGACTCCATTCATCAACTGTTGGCACACATGCAGACACAATTTCTTCTTTCCATATCAATTTTTAAAATAACCACTATTTGTTAATTTTTAAGTAAAAAGCACAAAACTTATTTCATACAGCACTCTCAAGTCAACAATATGATTAGAAAGGATAAAAATGAAACCTCAAAGTTCATTTCAAAAGCCTCTGGTTATGTCACCTAGACCCACAGAAAGTGCTGTGGAGGCAGTGGTGTTAGAGCTTTACTTTGGCCTCAAAATCCATTTCTCAGGTTATACAGTGTTCCCAAGTTTTATAGAATCTAACTAACATCAGAATAATTTTCCAGGAAACGTAAAAAAACCCCAAAACAAAGTTTGCATTTCACCAGTGAACATTTGGGGAGGATGGGGAGGGGGGTGGAAAAAGCCATCAGCCTTTTTTCCATTGTTTGCATTGCAGCATAAACTAGAGAAACTAGAACAGATCTGTAAAAGGTAAGACCTATCAATCACAGAGAGCTTTGGAAGCCAATTTCTTTGGTCTTCTGGTGCTTACAGTGAGCACCACTTGGCCTGCAGCCTGTGCCTCCTTCCCAGATGGGCAGCCAATCTGTACACCTTCCACCCGGGCAGAAAGCCAGTCCCTGTGTGCCCACGTCCTGCCTGGAAGTTACACGTGTGCTGTTCGGCCAGCAGCAACTGGGAATACAGTATTGCTTCTGAGCATGGTGTTGGCTAAAAAACAGCATGTGCTTCCCAGGAAAATATGTTTTTGAGAAGAGCTAGTGGCAAAAGTGTGGGGATGGTGCCCTTTCTTAGTTCTTTATTTTGGAAAGAAATGAGAGAAGACAGGAGAAGAGACATTGTGCCAGAAAGGGCATTTCCAGTTGTAGAAAGGTCAAGAGGAACACTATGAATGGTTGAAAGAGTAGAAGACTTGGTACAGAATCAGGGAATGAGATGACAGGGAAGAAGATGACACCCTGTTGACAAACTGGACTTGGGAAAAGGCCTCACGTATTTCGGACAGAGGACAATCACATCACACTTGCTAGGCACAGGAGTATAATATAGACATAGTTTGATCTAGGCAGCTACTCAACTTCCTCTCTCCAGGTAATGAAACTGAAACTCCAAAAATCTGCACTAGTTTACTACCATTAAGTTCTGCAGAATAATCTTTACCACATCAAATTAAAATTAATTTACAGATCTCTAAATTATGCCTGAAACACAAGACTGAAGTTTTAATATCTCAGATCACAACACTGCTGCATGACAAGTTTCTTTTACCAATTCGGTGGCAAAATTTTTAATTAAACTTATACCTTGACTTAGAATACTAGACTAATAAATCATAATTATTCAGAGGAAGAGCTATCTTCAACCATCAACAAGTTTATTTGTTGTCTTTCAGAGCAGAGTGGTCCAGGATTCCTTGAGTCTCAAACATGAATATAAAGCAGAAAAGGGGAAAGTCTTCTCATACTATTTCAGACAATTTAGTCAGAACAGTTAAAACCTTTGTTACCTGCAAAAAGTCTTTATATACTCTTGATTGAATCTGATGAAGCCAGCACATTGTTGGAAGGTTTTGGGACCCAAACCTTTAACTTCTTTGAGCTGTTCTCGGTTTATAAATGGTCCATTCTTCTCTCGCCATTCAATTATATTTTTAGCCCTGTTAGCATTTAGCCCTGCAATGTGTCTAAGAGAAAATTTACAAAATACTTTTATTACCATTGAACAGTCATTCATGCAAATGCCACCCATAACAAGGATACACATTCCTATAGAAAATCTGGTTTACAAAACCTAAATGCTGCTAAGAAATTAGCAAATAGACTCCCAGACCAAAGGCATCACCCAAAAAAAGGATCCCTTCTCTTAATTCTATGGAAGGAATCCACTCAAGTCAACAAAACTTAGTACAGCAATATGGTTCTGTACAAGCCTAACCAGTAAGTCAGGGACATGTAATTTATGATCTGCTGGCTATTTCTGTAATGCCAATTCAATTTGTCATGTCTTATGGCCTGCCCCCAGCTGCCCTCTTCAGGAAACAGCGTGGGAGGAGGGTTCAGAACAGATAAATTGTTCCTGTAAGAACAGCCCCCTCTCAGCTCTTCCAATGGCACTCAAACACCTTGCCCCAACACAAAGGACTCCCGTCTGCTAGAAGGAGAGTGGCTGGGAGCAGCTTGCCTTCTTCAGACAATTTAACTTGTTTCTTTTCTCTCACCTGTGCTTGAAATAAAAAGCAGCAGGGAACAGGCTGCATGACTTGTTCTGAGGGTAACTTGGACATGGCCAAGAACTTACCTGTGAACAACAGTTAGGTTCCTTCAGGAAGCAGTGGGTTTTCTGCAAATTTTCTGTATGTATATGTGAGTAGAACTTTCTGAGTGTGGAGTATGTTAATCATAAAAAGAGAGAAAAGAGTTCTCATGAGGAGTTACTCCTAGCACTAGAGAAGCAAATGTCACCCACTAGGATTTACATATCAGATGCCATTGCTTTAAGATGGCAGCAGCAGTGACCTGTTTGTGGAATGGCATGGACTGATTCTAGAAAAACACCACCAGAAAACCCAGAAAGAGACATAAAATCTCAGGGAAAAAAAGAAAAAAAAAATTCCATTATTCTCATGCTTATGCAAAAGTTAAAAAAATAATCCAAAGTTGGTGAAAGCACAGAATGAAAGTAGAGGGACACACCTTTAACCACAGAATATTAATCATTAGGAATGGAATTTTCTTCAATAATTTCTTAGAAACGTTGAGAAATCCATCTTATTTACACTGACAAAGGAACATTACACAGCTGACAGAATTTTCCGCTGATGATCTCAAGTCTTTCAAGCACCATACTCAGCAGTAATGCAAATACAGTAGCACTGTCATCCCTTCCCTGTGTAGTATGTGTCAAGAAATGTGTTTTATGCATCAGAAACCACAAGCAGAAAGCTCTGCTCGGGCTGCAATCTAGCTAGGGTGACAATCTCATAAACTGTTTGTCTGAAGGAACCTTAAGCCTGCATCTACACAGAACAGCAACCTTTAACAATTGTAAGCCAGGTTAAACAGACCACAGGAAATACTTACACAATGTGGTTACCACCTGTAGCCCTGTCTGGACAGGGTTACCCCACATTCACAGCTTTGTGGGGGCACAGCAGCACCTCTGGCTGATGCTCCCTGCTGAAGGGCACACTGTAGCTGTACCCTGCAGAAGGCTGACAGTGCTCACCTGATGCCTTAGGTTTTAACTTACATTTTTCAGATTCTGTACTGCTTGTGTAACTGTAGCTTGTTAGGTGCTGTGATGGTGTTTTCTTGTGCTGTTCTCTGTGTGAAGATAGACATAACAAATCCTCTAACTTGCCCTCCAAGGACATCCCGAAACAAGAATTGTAAACCATCATCTTGGGAAGAGGGGGGCAGGCTTGGGGGGAGTCACATCATTTGCTAGATTCTGGTTGGTGAATTGATATTGTTCTAAAAGTGTGAAGCACTCGTGACCGGGGGCCATTTTGGGATCCACTGAGGCAGGACCTCTGGACCCCGAAGTGTGCACCTGAAGGCCTTTCAAATGAATACCACCTTTACTCCTTTGTTCCTGTCTGGTCTCTGTTTTTAGGTAGCCACTTTAAGGCATCACACCCCCTACATGTGCTCGGCTTGGCTTTTATTCATGAATATAAAAAAGACATTGAGCTCTTAGAGACCATCCAAAGGAGGGCCACAAGCATGGTGAGAGGTCCATCAGGGGAAGCTGTATGAGGCACAGATGAGGTCACTTGGTCTGTTCAGCCTGGAGGAAGACGAGACCGAGGGGAGACCTCATTGCAAGTTACAACTTCCTCATGAGGGCAAGAGGAGAGGCAGGCACTGACCTCTCTCTGTGGTGACCTGTGACAGGAGCTGAGGGAATGAAGTCATGTCAGGGGAGATTTAGGCTAGATATCAGGAAAAGGTTCTTCACCCAGAGGGTGGTTGGGCACTTTCCCAGGGAAGGGGTCACAGCACCAAGACTGACAGAGTCCAAAAACATTTGAACAATGCTGTCAGGCTCATGGTGTGACTCTTGGGATGTCATGTGCATGGCCAGGAGTTGGACTTTGATGATCTTGGTAGGTTCCTTCCAAATCATTCTATGCTTCTATTCTGTTGATTCTATGAATCAAAGCTTCATATGTCATTTATGTGCCTTGCTTTCCACTTGCTTTCTTACTAAAAGCTGGTCTAATCTGAAAGACAGCAGAAATCAGACACCAGCTTGGGGCTGGATACGCAGAAAAAGAACATGAAAGTGGAAAACCAAAAAGAATAGAAAGAGAGCTTCTTTCAAAATATGGAAAGATGTTTTTAAGAAAGATTCTAAGGTGCTAAAAAATTAAAATATAGAGTTAAAAATAAAATATATAGCAAGAATGAATTTTCCCTAACTTTCATACCTAATATAGTTTTCATTACTGATTACAGACAACAAAGCTATGGAAGAATACAGACAGAAGATTATGGACATTCTTTTCTTTCCCCTCCTACTACTGAGGACAGCAGTACTGTTGCTCTCCTGAGAGTTTGCCACCTAAACAATATTGAACTCTACACACTCAAGAGAGAATGAGCTTTTAGTTTCTAACCAAGAAAAATGAAGTCCAGAACATTTTTCAAGTAAACATGGCATAACTACTTAACAAAAAACAAACAGTAAAAAGGGATACGTTTTTCAAGTTTCCCCTTAAATCTTTCCTTTTCTCCTTTCCTCACCCAAGTTTTACAAGCCGTTCCACTTAAAAGTACCTATAAAAATACCTTCTAAGAGACAAAGTACATTTGAAAATCCCTTTCTCAGTGTAAAAATACAAATTACTTATATCACGTTTTCCTAAAATTGCAGTGTTGGCTCAAAATTTTTAAATATCTGTTTTTCTCTGAAGAACAGTTTTACCCTGGAGAATCACACATACCCTTAAAACCTGACTCTTAATGATTCAGTGAAATACTGTCTTACTGTGTCATTTTTATGTAATTGGAAGTTTAACACAAGAGCCATTTGCTCCAGCTGAGCTTGAGTCAGATGGCAGACTAAACAGAGACTCTGTGATCCAGAGCCATGTAATTACTGGAATAGGAAAATGTTTCACTCACCTTAATAGTATTTCTGAGCAGATGTTAATATCAACTCCTACAAAGCTGACACATTCTTCAACCACACTGTCCAGAGTTGCTTTAAGCAAAGTCTGTGATACGTCATGCTGAGAAACAAAAATGGAGATATCTGGTTACTGAAGTATCGAGGTATACATAAACAGCAACTGCATATAGCACTAACATTAATAAAATAGTTGCTGGAACTTAACAATATGAGGGTACCAGTTAAAAACATGAATTGTAGAATATATTTTTTAAAATGTCCCCAATGTTTCTTTTTTGAAATATCTTTGCCATGATACAAATCTCTAGAATAAAGACATGCTTCATGTCCTGGTATTGTTGTTTAATAACTATTTCCCTGCATCTTGTGATGATTACTCAAAAAGAGTAATGCTTCTGGTCATCCACCATGTCTTGTCTTTAGTCTGACGTTTATTTACCTATAAAAATCAGTTTATTAAAAATTAAGTAGATAAAAGATCACAAATGCTGTATTTTTGCACCTGCACACACAGATATTTGCAAAATTGTCTCATTTATTAGCATCATGCTACAGTACAGTTATTATTTACTAAAAGAAAAAGCCAGGTACTGTATGAAGGTGGGCAATACATAAGGTACTTATCAACCCCCTGGCAACAAAATGTTTCAAATTTTGAACAGATATAGCTGGGAAGATTGACAGGTCCTTGACCAAAGCACCCCTAATGGAAATGTTCACAGTGTTTCCCCCTTTTCCCCCTAAAAGAAAAATCAGTCACACTTGTCAAAGTTAAAAGTTCTGAAGTTCTAAGATTTCTTTTCCTCCCAAATGTAGGCATACTTCAGTCTGTAACTGCGAGTTCCCCACACAAGCCCATCAGTGCTTAGAAGTCTGACCTGGAGGGAGAAGCCTCCCTAAATGCAGGAGCTAATTCAATCACTATGTTGACTTAGCTTCAGGGCTCTTCTGCATCACTCATGTAAATCTGGCTTGATCTGTTGTGGTTTCATGATGCATTCATTTAGGACATCAAGCTGGATCCAAGCCAAGGCACCAAACACTTCATCCATTACTTTGTTTTACATTCTAAGCCATTCAGATCTTTTAAAGATTTCACAGTTAAATTTAACATGCCAATAGCATCAATCCCAATCTACTAACACTGGTAGTTCATCAAGCAGTGGTTAATAACTGAAGCAGTCATAAAACTTTAGGCAATGCATTTCGTAACTCCCTCTTTCAGGTGATGGTAATGGGATGCATTTTCATGATGTGATACATAATAAAGTTACTTACAAACACAAAGCTCATATTTCGCCAATATTACTCCTCCTATATAGATTTTGCATGCAAAACACCATGTACATGCATAAGTACTGGCATTTGCACAGTCTTGGTCTCATAACCACAAAGCTAGCTTGTATACTTGGCAGATCAAACATCAGTTTCTACTTACTAATGTGTTGCTACTGCAACATAATAGCTTCTTTTTTGAATAAAGAGACAAACAAAAAACCATTCTCTTAAAAGAAGTCTTACGTTTCATTTTTCTGACTTACTGAAGATGTAGCTTCTCTTAATGAGGAATGTATTCCCTCCTCCTCCCGGCATCAGCCACATAATACACTAGAGCTAGAGGCTTCCAGCTCACATGCACACTCATGCAAGGATGCATTTATATAACACAGCACAAGAACCAGAATAAAATGTTCAGAAACAACACCCACATCTTCTCTTCTTTGCCAAGTACAGCTGCCAAATACCAGGCTAGGTTTTTCACTAAATGTTGAACTTGAGGTTCATTGGAAGATAAACATTCTAGTTTAAATTATTTTTTCATTGTGATGAAGGAAGGCAAAAGGAGAAAATAAAGCAGAGGACAACTTCCTTCTGCTTTTAGGGAAGGCTACTGACTCCAAAGTAGTTGCAAGTTGATTATGATGCAGTTTCGCAAGTTACATTAACAAGTTCTATCAACTGTAGCAGTTCTTGGCCACCTCTAAAAAAAAATCTTGTTCTAAAACATAGAGTCCATGGCAAAGATAATTGCAGACTGCTGCTTCCCCAACTTGCAGACTCATTCCTTAAGATGATGATGATGAATCTCCAGTAGGAACAACACACAGTTACATAATTCAAAACAGTCACTGCCTCCACAATGCCTTATGGAATAGGGTGTAGCAAAGAAGGAAATCCATTGATCTGGCCATTGATCTGGAGTTCTTTGGAAGAGATTTAATTCAGCACAAGCTTTATTTCCAGCCTGCACAAAGTGAACCTAGATAGTAATTCAGCCAAATTACAAATCCCTGCAAATCAAGGAAAGAATATGTCACAATCAAAAGCTAAGCATCCTAAAATATCTCTGCTAGTGCAAGAAATACCAGCATTCACAGATCCTCAGTTTCAAATGCACCATTGACATTTATCTAAAGACCTGAGCTTGTGATTCTAATAGTTTGTGTAAAATTCATGAGATACAACATATGCATCTTGAAAAAAACTATAGTACTTAACTGTCTCTTTCTCTTGCCAGGAAGACAAAAGTTCTCAGGACCCTCAAAGATGATTTGCATCTTAACTGTAGTGCTGTTTGACAGTCATCATTAAAAGACAAAACAAGACACACACAAATTGTTCTTTATTGCTCCAACACATAAGAGTCATGTGACTTGGAATGGACATCACAGCACATAAATGAAGGCACAGATAAAGTGAACAGGCAGATGTGACAGAACAGGATAAGCATAAAACAATCCCTAAACTACCAGGACCTCACAGAAGTAAGATACATTTAGCAAGTGAATGATGTTAAGCTGTAAAAGCTAGGAAAACCTTCCAGATGGCAAACAACCTGCCTCTCAAAATGCAGCTACTGGCCATCAAAGCTTCCTTTGGCTATAATGAAGAAATTTTTACACCTCTCTTTACACTGAAACAAGGCACAGAGCAATGTTACACATTTAGTTTCTAAAAGTAGTTAAAAACATTATTAACTCAAGACCATTGCCAAGACCATTCCTACTGCTAAAAGGTTACACTTAAAAGTACAGTGTGTTTTCCACTCTCCCAACCGTTTCACTCATCTTCTCAAATATCAGAGGTTAGATGATGCTATATACTTCTGTCAGCTATTTATATGCACTGGGGTGGTATCAGATGAGTCAGACACTACTAGGAGCACACATACACCCTGCTCCTCACTCCCTCCAACAGGGTTGTAAGGACACGAATGCTGAACTGTTGCATTAAGTGCAGCAGAATAAAACCTGTAAAAGTAAAGCCCAAGTCCAAAATGCCAGGCTGCTGTCAAAGTGAGGTTATGCAGAACTTGATGTTGCACAGCCTCTCACAAACCCCTCCACAAACTACTGATCATTGCATCACCTGATCCCCTGCAAATCCTTCTAAATAGAACACTTTCATATTAGCACTGACTCTGAATACACCCCAATGAGTGAGGATGTCCGTGCTAAAACTCTTGGCTCTAAACTCAGAGCCAAGCACACAAGGTGCTATCACACCTATGTTTAACAAGTAGGAGCACATCATTTGGCCTGACTTTCAAATATCACCTTGAATTTACTGCCCAAATATGTCACTAAGGTTTTACTAAAAGGATACTTGGAAATGGCTGCCATTAAAATATTCACTGCAACAGTAGATCTGAAGCAGAAGACTTAATTGTATGTGATGATCTCCAAAAGGATCGATATTCCCAATTCATGGAAACTAAGGCTAGCAGAAACAAAGGACTTGCCACAAACTGCAGGGTGTCCAGCGCAAATCTGCAAACTTCTGTTTATCATCACTCTACAGAAAACAAAGCCACCCTGCTTCACAGATAGCAAGAACTTACACATTTGTTTGGTTTGAGCAATTTGTGGGGAGGACGATAGAAATCAATCTGTCCTTAGAAGTATCAGGAACTGTAACCATATTTTAGTATTTGTTTTCTAAGGAATTATCAACCGAGCCGGGGAACAAGATACTGAAAATTACTTGATTAATCTGAACTGCTACACTAAAGAATTGTCAAACAGTAAATGAAATTCAAACATTACATTTCTCTAGTATTTTTATAAAGAGTATTCCAAACAGAACTTACATTCATAAATGTGGAAGAAAATCAAGGGCTGCTATTTAGATCTCTGGTCATGATTACTGCTCAGATTAGTCCATGGCCAACTTGTTAAAATTAACAGAAAAAATACTATATCACACATTTCAAAACAACTATTCTGCATAGTTGTTTAGTTCCATACTAAAAAAACCTAAAAATCAATATAACTTCATTTCATATAGTTTGGCACAATTTCATATAATCATGGCAAAAAATGTTTACCACTAAAGAACAGTGTTTAAGAACACCTGTCTATTATGCACATGATAGTTCTGTTCTATCATTATTTCCCAATATATCAGCTATCTTTCCTCACCATATGGTATGTGACAGAGAACAAGGACTGTTGTTTCACTCACTTTCAAGAGCTACAAATACCCACTGGAGAAATTAACATCACTAAAAATCTATCTGTAAAATTAATATTATTAAAAACCTTTAACTGGAACTGAAATCCCTTTTGCAGTTTCAAAGACCTGTTGATGTACACAAAAGGAAGGCAGTATTTTAAGTAGCCTCTCAGCTCAGTTATTTCTAGCAGTACACCAGAACAGACACTGTAAAAATACATTTGTCATCAGCATGGCAAATTTATCAAGTCAAAGAAGCCAATGCTCACACAAAGCCTGGAGGCTGTACTTGGCCAGTGTGCGTGAGCAGAGATAGTGGATCAGCACATTAACTTTGCCTGAACACTGGATTACCAGTGCTAGACTGGAATGGGCAGCTTTTACATGCAACTGAATTATAACTCCAAGCTGTTTACCTCTGGTAACTCAAAAAACCCCCACAATATTAAACTTCCGCACAACACATACACACAAAAAAATACACCATTATAATGCATTTGGTAACCTTTTCCTGATTCCCTATAAAATCATAATTCCACAAAGTATGGTATGATTGTATATGTATCTGAAAGACAAATTCAAACAGCTTAAACTGCAGCACACAGCAATTCCTAAATAATTATTTTACATTTACGAACATTAGTAGACATCGACACAATCAGCCTGTGCATTATTATTACTTTAAAATGCCCAAGAGCCAAGCAAGGCACCTTCCAACACAGTCAAGCAGGAACTATTTGTACCCTGCAGAGCCTACAAATGCAGTGCAGACATGACCTAATGATGCTGGTTAGAAAGCAGTGGGGAGGGGATGAGTTCTCAAGTCTGGGCAGCGACCTGCAGGTTCTTGACCCAGGCTAGGCATTACAGTACTATAACAAGATCAGCATTCATTCTAAATAAGACTGAGCTGTGTGCCAGACAATCTATTCTGGGTTTTGATCAAGTTATACCTCACTTGTCCTTTGAATCCAAAAGTCAGCCTTCAATGAAGTAAATGCAATTTAACTTTTTTCTGTTCAAGTGAGTCCTGAAAGACTTCTAACACTTCATAAAACATTATTTTGTTGGTACCCAGTATTAACTTCTGTATCCATGAATTTTAATATTGGCATGTGCAACCAGACAACATGCCTCTTGAAAAATATGACTTTTTTCTTTAAAAAGTGGTATAACTGTGGAAACTGAATTACATTTACTGAAAGAGAAATTAGGTGGGGCAACACATCCTAAGCAAAGTTCAAAAAGGTATTATTTTACAGAGATTCAATCCATGGCAATGTGTTTCAAAATTTAAAAAATGGAAAAACATTACTAGAGCTGTAACCTATATACAATCAGCTTCATTTCAAATGCTTGTGAAACCACAAAAGCAAAATGCATTCATAACAAACTCTTAAGAAATACCCTTAACAGAAATTGTCTAAGGAGAAGGACCTTTTCATGTCCAGAATTCTTAAAAAATTAAAAATATACCTTACATGTCAGGTGGAAGAGTTGGAAAGTTCAGGATTGGGGTTTTAATCTCTAACATCCTCTGGAAAATCCCTTCCAGTTAGATTCTAAGAAAACAATCTTATCCCTCTGATGTTTGATAAAAGGATCTAACTTCTTTTGAATTTCTTTTGAAGATTTTTTGTGGTTTCTCCAAATGTTATATTGTTATAGGATATATTATTATCCTATGTACTTAACTCCGATTCATTTCTTGTTTCAAAAATCCAAATTCTGTTTATTTTAACAGCATGTTACTATTACTGAAATATCCCAGGAGAAAGAAATGGATTTAGATTTTCAAAGAAAATTATAAAACAAAACCAAAGTCTGTCAACTCTAACATTTAAAAAAAGTAAGAAAACAAAAATGCAGCAGGTATCACATAAATGCTTTGAGTCACTTGCAAATTGCTGGAGTTCATCTTATATTTACTCGTGCTTGTGTCCTAACAGAAGCAGTAGAACTGTCAAGCTTGTTACATGAATTCAGTCCCATCACTGACACGTGTGATTTCTAAAGTTAGCTTCTGTGACATGAGCAAGTTAGCAGCAAATGATGTATACCCAAAACCATCTTCTTCTTTCCAGAGCAGGTACAAGTCTTCTCCAAGGCATATTGGTATGTGACTAAGGAGCAGCAATACAAGTTTCAATTATAAGCAACATCATCATTCCTGGAGATCTCCGAGGGACATTTTTGTCAATGGATAGCAAAGGCAATGATCCAAACTATTACAGGTGGAAAGCCTTGCATTTCATTTTCAATCCAAACATGCATTTTGGGGCTCTTAAAGCTCTACATCTATAGGGGATATCCTGCAACATTACAGAAAGATAAAGCAAGGTCCATCAGGAGTGGAGTTTAATAGAACCCATGGCTGAAAGGCAACACATTCAGTTGAAGATTTTCCTGAAGATTGCTGAAGGATAAGGGGAGGAAAAAAAAGAGATTGCACTAATAGAGGGAGAAGACAGAAGTCACAAAGCTCAGATGAGTGTGGTCATCTGTGGGAGTTTTGTTTAGTCTGAAGTCAGTG